>ML409106.1:144031-229772 GCA_005239525.1 Nicotiana knightiana | reverse complement strand
CCCCCCCCTCACATACAAAAGATGGAACCACAACAAAATAAGCAACCACAAGAAGAACAAGAAAGTCACTAGCACGACGGGATTTCTAGCGCTTGATTCATGTTTCTATCTCTGGTTTTTACTCCAAAATCATGGAGACTGCTTTGAGAGTGTTTTGGGAGAGTATAGGGTCTGTTTGGGTCGATAAATGAACCCAAATGAGCATTTCCCCGATCTTTAAAGGTTAGAGAATCATCCACCGCCTAAGTGGGTCACAATTGGAGCTGTTTGTGTAGTCTTGCAAAAACACGAATATCTCTCTACTCCGATGTCGTATCAATGAACAATTTAATACATTTGAAACTAGACTCGTAGATATGATAAGTGGATCATCATGTAATTTTATGTATATTGGGAGAAAATATCAACTACATTGACCTAATTTTCAACACATTTATGAATGTAACTTGTGATGATCTTTGCCAACTTTTGTTACACAACTTGCTTGACTTCAAAATATAACTCACGACTATCATACAACTAAAATAAATCATAAAATATCCTCCTCATTATTTTAAGCAACCTAGTCTCACCCCAAAGGTACAGGTTATAACGTTCCTAACTTGTCGAATTTCGAGAAACATATTTTCTTCAATTCGTTTAGCTTCTAAGCCTTCCAACCCTCTTGGTACTTGTTATTCGTGATCATAAATATTTGTAACCTCCACAGTAACATGGGTAAATTACTTTATATACTTTCAAAGATTATCTCATTTTTGATCTTACATCAATTGACTTACGACGTACTCTCACGTAAAAGAACATAGGGTGTAACATCATTCACCCCTTTGGAACATTCATCCTCGAATATTGACGGATGCGCTTATCAATCTCATAAGCTATAGCTTTTACAAATACCTTAATATTATCCTTGCCATCTAGGCAATTATTATGTGAATAAATCCAAAGACCGGGTCGTTCCCCCATTTAGGCCTCTTTTTCACACCACAACATGTGGTCGGAATTCTTTCAAATCTCGTAATTGTTTCTACCTTTTGGCACAATGTACGACTTTGTCCTTGTAAGCGTGCCTATGCAACTCTTCTCTCTTATTTCCTCCAGCTTTCAGCCAATGTTTAGGCCTCACTTTGTGAATATATACAGAATTATGGCAAGTTGTCCCTCTGGGAATCTATAGGTGTACTAAAGTTCTTCCCTTGCTACTTTGTCAAATTTACGACTATTTCTATATTTTGTTTCATAGCCTCAGCTATCTATCCTTATGGAGTTACTCCATCAAGATAGGTGATACTATACCGTAACACTTACTTTGATTTTATTATTGCTGAGGTCTGCTACCCAACTACATGTTACTCTCTCGCTGCTTATCCTATATGTATAAATCTAAGGCCTTTAATGCTTCCTCATTGCTATTCATCTTAAGAATGGCAGCGTAATATCATCTCATACTTGGAACATTTATCCATCTATTGTTGACTCACCTTAGTATTGATTAAAATCTACCACTGATAACTTGAATCCTCTTACGTAATACATTGTTGCTAGGGCTCACGTCTCATCGAGGAACATCTGAAGTTATTTTCCTGATCCACCTAGGGATGATGTTGTCTTTAAATGTAAGAAATTACTTTTACTAGTCGTTATTCCACTTGTTTCATGAATACTTGGCTTATCTTAGTGCACACGAATACGGGAATTTCTTGTAACTCATAAGATCACAAACATCACTTTTAATTTTTTTTTACTTCCCGTTCATTAGCCACGATAGGTGCTACTTCCTTATGGAGTGCATACAATGTTGTCGTGAAAATGTTGTTACAAGATCAATTCTTCTCCGGGTCACTTACTTAGGTTTAAGCCTTCTTCCTTATTTTCTCAGCTAGCCTTTCATTATATTACTTAGGGGAGATCCTCTGACTCCTGTAAAGCTGCAAGCTTATTATATTCTACACGCGAAAGAATTTTTTATATTCTTACTCGCCTATAATTATCCTTAGTTATTTACATCCGCGCTCTTGTGCTCATAGGATTTCTTCTGAACTAAAATTTTGACAGTATCCCCAACGACACTCACTTTTATTTCTGTAATACTTATACAGTACCTTTAACTACCCCAACTCCCATTTGTATTTCTAAATGATTACAGTGTAATATCTGCGAGACTGAATTCACTATGATGGGGTTCACAATGTTTTGTCTTGCACGATCTACTGATTTGTCTGTATCCTCTTGTCTAACCATAACTACACTCTTCCTTAAAAAACTACTAACTACTCGTTGGTCCATTCTTACCTTTATATTTAGTGTAATCTCTCTTGGGTTATTTCATTTATCTTAACTTACCTCTCGCACTGGCTCCTTATCTATCAAGTGTTCATTTGCACTTATTTATCAATAACATCCTGGACAGGAACCCTTACTGCCTCTCCCTAGCATCGTGTTTTCATAATGTTCTGGAGTCGTAACATATCTGTAGGATCTAAATAAATGCATTATCATTCCTTTAACCTTTTTAATGCATTCTTCTTTTACTATTCCATAGTTACCTGAACAACATAACTTTGACTTAATGCCATATCACACCATTTTTCCCTCTTTAGGGGAATACTAACATTTAATGCTATGAAGATTTACCTATAAATGCTTTACCTCTTCATCGTTGGCACCTTTTCACATCTTCAGTGGTTCTTACTCACCTTGTAGTAACCCTTGTACCAAGGATAACTGATTTTCTTACGCAATAGAGTCACATCTAGTGTAACTGGCACACTTAGTCCCTCAAGCTTAACTCTTCTCACAATTCTTGCTTTTAGTGAAGCGTCTTCCTGAATGACCTTTAAAGGTTATTATTCTGTCGTCTATTATGTTATTGCTGGAACGCAGTCTCTGAAATTCCCACGATGTCGACTATCATCAAATCCTCTGGTCCATAATTCATATTCAATTTATCTTTTTTACTAACCCATACTAATTTTATTACTCCTGGGGGTCTAACCTAGCCTTATGGTAATCACACTGGATTCACCAAAATCAGCAACCACAAGAAGAATAAGAAACTCACTAGCACAACGGGATTTCTAGCATTTGATTCATGTTTCTATTTCTGGTTTTCACTCTAAAATCATTGAGAATGCTTTGAGTGTGTTTTGGGAGATTATAGGGTCTGTTTGGGTCGAAAAATGAACCCAAATGATCCTTGCCCCAAACTTTAAAGGTTTGAGAATCATCCACCGCCTAAGTGGATCAACATGTAATTCTATGTATATTGGGAGAAAAGCTCTGCTACATTTGACCTAATTTTCAACACATTTATGAATGTAACTTGTGATGATCTTTTCCAAATTTTGTTCCACAACTTTCTTGACTTTGGAACATAATACACGAATATAATACGACTAAAATAAATCATAAAATAACCTCCTCATTATGTTAAGCACCCTAGTCTCACCCTAAAGGTACGTATTATAACGTTCCCAACTTGTCGACTTACGACAAACTTATTTTCTTCAATTTTGTTTTGCTTGTATGCGTTCCAACCCCCTTGGTACTTTTTATTCATGATCCTACATATTTTTAACCTCCACGATAACATGATTAAGTTACATTTTATACTTTTAAAGATGATCTCATTCCTGATCTTACATCAATTGACTACAACGTACTCTCATGTATGAAAACATGGGGTGTAACAACTTATCCTCGTTTCCTCTATTTGAAGCCTTACATATGTCTATTTGTAGATATGTTACTTTCCAGAGTGGTTGGTTTGGTTTCGGGGAACCTGGGGAGTAGGTTGGATGCTTAAGTAATGAAAGTTAACCGTACTTTGACTTCTGTTTAGACGACTCTGGAATAGTGTTTTTATGGTTTCAATAAATTAGTATAGTAATTTTTAACTTTGGTGTATGTCCGGATTTGTATTTGGAGGTTCATAGGTTGTTTTGGCTTGAATTGGCGAAAGTTGGAAAATTATAGGTTTGGAAGGTCGATAGGTTTGATCGAGGGTTGATTTTAATGGTATCGGGTCCAAATTATGATTCCAGGAGTTGGAATAGGCATGTGGTATCAGTTAGGACTTGCATGCAAATTTTGAAGTCATTCAAAGTTGTTTAGTCTTGTTCACCGTAAGTTTAAATTAGGGAATTTGGATTAGTTCCTTAGGGTTAAATTGAATTGTGATTCCTGGTTTTGATGTTGGTTAATATGATTTGAGCCCTCGAGTAGGTCCTTGTTATGTCTTGGTATTAGTTGGTGTGATTGAACAGGGTCTCGGTGGCCTCGAGTGTTTTCCGGATGGGTTTCAGACCATTTCTCCATTTTTTGGAAATGCCGATTTCTGTTATCCGGTTTCCCGCTTCACAATCGCGACAGGGCAGTCACATTCGCGAAGGGAAATTTGTTGGCAGGAGTGTTTTTTCATCACCTTCGCGGAGGGGAGATACATTCGGAGCTTTGGGAGGTAGTGGCCTTCGCGGTTGCGAGAGGAGTACTGCGTTCACGTAGGCTCAGGGGTGATGCTCATCACGTTCACGACCAAGGACTCGCATTCGCATATGCATTTCTGAGGTAGTGTTTGGATGTGCTTCGCGATCATGAATTTTGTCCTGCGATCTTGAATGGTATACCTAGGCAGACCATAAGTACTCTATTTTTTAGGGTTATTATTTTAACATATTTTGAGTTATAGAGCTCGGATTTGGGTGATTTTGAAGGGAATTTTCATGATTTAGATTAGGGTAAGTGTTTTTTGCCCAGATTTGTTCAATATTCATGATCCCAACCTTGATTTGGCATTTGATTGATGAATCTAAATGATGAAATTGAGTTTTTTGGAAAAACATTTTCTAAACTATAAATTGATGATTGGAGGGTCGATATGAGGTCGGATTGGATGAAAGACATCTATTTGGACTCGTATTGGAGTGGGTGTTCGGAATTTGTGAGATCGGGGTTGACTTTTGGGTTTACTTTACATAATTGATTTAGGATCTTAGCTTTATCATTTTGAATTATTTCCTATGACTTTAACTGATGAAATTAGGTTATTTTGGCTAGAATCAAGCTATTCGGAGGTTGATTCACATGGGAAGGGCTTCTTAGAGTACTGGTTTGGCTTTCTTGAGGTAAGTATCTTGCCTAAACTTGGTTGATGCACTAGTCTAAGTTATTTGTGATAGATACGTACGATGGGTGGCGCACATGTGTACGGTTGACTCCATGTGTGTGCACTAGGGTATTGTCCATGCTTGGGGTAGTGCTTAGGCTATCATATGACTTGAGTCGATTCCTAAGCTTCTGATGTGATGTTTCTCCTATGTGTACCCCTTTTGTGAGCTATTGTACCATGTTTGAGATTACATAGAGTTTAATCTCCTGATTTTACCTAATATTTTCCACTTTCGGGATATAATTGACTTATTTGAAGTATGATAGCACACTTTTCCATGCATACACTTTAGCTTGTCATTTATACCAGTACAGGAGTATGAAATTTTATGTTCATTGATCATGTACATGTGTTCTTATATATCTGCTCTTTGTGTGATATGAATTTGGATCGGTAGCCTGTAACCACACCAGGAGGATTGTGATATTGAGCATGTGACCATGCTGAGCAGAATGTGATATTGAGTTATGATCACGCCAGGTGGATTATGATATTGGCACGTTGGTTGTATGTTCACTGGGAGAGTTTTCCATGATGTGAATATGGATCCATCCCTCTCAGGTCACCCTCTCCTGTTTCTTCTTGATGGCGTACACGCGGTTTGAGAAAAACTAATCATTGGTTTGGTTCGCTTATTAAGATTCTGAGGAAAAGCTGGCCAGTGATTTGATTTGATTATTGCATTTCATCTTTACATGCAATTTTCTTGGTTGTTTACTGGATTTGCTCGCATATTTTATTTATATGCTAAAATGTTGTTTGAGCAGAGTACATTAGGTTATTGTGTGCACCAAGGTGGTTTCTATTTGTGATTCATGACCTGATCATATTATTATTTCGTACTTGTTGGAATTATAAATTGTACAAGTGATTAGCGAGTATCATTTATAAGTTTTGCTTTTATTACCTCGCCGAAGATAGTTATGACATGTGCTGAGTACATGGGGTTGGTTGTATTCATACTAAACGCTGCATTTAATTGTTCAGATCCAGGTGTTGGACCAAGCCACTAGTAGCTGAGGCTTGTTGCTGAGTTTGTCATCCAAAGGATGAGGTAGAGTTGCATCTCCACCGTAGTCGTGGGGTCTCTTTCCATTTGTATTGTTGTCTTTCATTCAGACAGTTTTCTTATTTGGTATTTCAAACTTGTGATTCAATTTTAGAGCTCCTGACTCTGTATTTACCAATTTTGGGGAATTTGTTAAGTGTCGTTGTTGTTATGTTGGCCCTAGACTTTTTCTATTTCTGTTAATTCAATATTTATATTTCATTTCTGTTATGTATGGCTTGCCTAGCAAGTGAGTTAAGTGCCATATTGACCATTTGGTACTTTGGATCTTGAAAAGTTAGTATCAGAGCCCTAGGTTCATAGGTTTTACGAGTCATGAACATGCTTATTAGAGTCTTGTGGATCGATACAGAGACGTCTATACTTATCTTCGAGAGGCTATTGAACTGTTAGGAAAGCCCTCACTTTCTTGAATTATTGTCATGTGGATTAATTAAATCCAAAGTTTCAACCTTTACTTTTCTATTCTCTCACAGATGGTGAGAACACATTCAGCCGAGCAGGCACTAGTACCACCAGTCAGGGCTGCGAGAGGCTGGGGCTGAGGTAGAAGCTGAGATGGGGCTTGCACTACAACTAGAGCAGCACCTGTAGAGCCACCAATTTCTCCAGTGGAGGAGCAGGTTCCAAATACTGTTGAGCCGGTGGGACCAACTCAGACACCGACGGTACCTATTGTTATACTTGGTCTTTTGGATGCATTGGCTTATATATTCAGTGTGTGCACGGGCTTAGCTCAGTAGGGCATGATACCAGTTGCACCAATTACCTCACAGGTTAGGGAAGGAGCCTAGACTCCCGATGTCCATACACCGGAGCAGCTAGCTCAGGATTATCAAACACTAGCGGATTTATCAGTTCGGCCATTTGTTGCTGCTCGGGCGAAGGTTGGTCTACCTATGTTTGATGAGAAGAAGAAGAAGAGGTTGGAGCGGTTTAATAGGCTTGATCTTGCACGTTCATTGGAGGAGAATTAGAGGATGCTCATGGATTTCTGGAGTGGTGTCATTGGATTCTTCAAACAGCAGGTATTGTGGGCAATGGTGGAGTTGCCTTTAGTACTTTTCAGTTGAAATGGGGGAGCCTACAGATGGTGGAAAATCTATGAGTCAATCATGGCAGCTATTGCAGCACCACTTACGTGGCATCAATTCTCAGTTCTCTTCTTAGAGATGTTTTTCCCACTGACTCGTAGAGAGGAGTTGTGTATGGAGTTTAAGCAGCTACGCAGGGGGATATGAGTGTGAACTAGTAGGGCATAAGATTCGCAAATTTAGCAGATCATGTAGTATGGCTGGTTCCCACTAACAAATAGAAGATTAAGAGGTTCATTAATGGCCTTAAATATGGTCTATGTTATAGTTTGGCTCGGGAGGCCTAGACAGATACTAGGTTTGACTAGTTGGTTGAGATTGCTAGACGTATGGAGCAGGTTTGCAGGCTCGAGTGCGAAGAGCGGGAGGACAAGAGACCTCGTGGTTCTGGTGGTTTTAGTTGTGCCTCATATGAATGCCGGCCACATTACAGTAGAGGTCATCCTTTTAGGCCCGCTCAGGAAGCTCGTCATATTCCTCGTGGTTCATTAGTTCGCCACAGTTCATATAGTGCTCTCCCAATTCAGTCATCATTTTGTGTGCTGATAGAATAGAGTTCTTACCATGCTCCATCTGCTTAAGGTTCCACAGGCAGTTATTCGGATTATCAGGGTTAGTAGCGTCATCAGAGGAGAGGTTGTTTTGAGTGTGTAGACCTTAATCATCTCAAGAGCGATTGCCCTAAACTTCTGAGGAGGGTTCCACGACAGAGCTTGCAACTTATGATTTTAGCATTAGTAGTTAAGCCACCCACACAACCACCAAGGGGTGAGGCTTAGTCAGTTCGAGGTCACCCTAGAGAGGGAGGTCGATTAGGTGGTGGTCAGGCCCAGTGCTATGAATTTCCCAAGCCAGAGGCACTTGATTCCGATGCTGTGATCACAAGTATAGTTTCAGTGTGCCGGAGGGATGCTTCAGTGTTATTTGACCATTGTTCCACTTAATCTTATGTGTCATCATATTTTCCTCATTATTTGGAAATTCCTCGTGATCCTTTAGATATGTTTATTCATGTATCGACACCGGTGGGTGATTCTATTATGGTGGATCGTGTATATCAATCATATGTGGTTTCCATTGAGGGTTATGAGACCATAATTGATCTTTTTATACTTAGTATGGTTTATTTTGAGGTGATTTGGGCATGGATTGGCTATCTCCATACCATGCTATTCTTTATTTTCACACTAAGGCTGTGACATTGGCGATGCTAGAATTGCCTAGACTACAATGGAGAGGTTCACTTAGTCACACTCCTAGTAGAGTAATGTCATATATGAAGGCTCAGATGGTTGAGAAGGGATGTTCGGAATATTTTGCCTTCATGAGAGATGTTAGTGTTGATACTTCTATTCTTGAGTCTGTTCTAGTAATGAGGGAGTTCCCAAATGTATTTCCTTGCAGACATGTCGGGCATGCCACCGACAAGTATATAGACTTTGGTATTAATTTGGTGTCGAACACTCAGCATATCTCCATTCCACCATATTGCCTGACACTAGTAGAGTTAAGGGAATTGAAGGGATAGTTAGATGAGTTTCTTGATAAGGGTTTCACCAGGCCTAGTGTGTCACCTTGGGGTGCACGAATACTATTTGTGAAGAAGAAAGATGGTTCTATGAGAATGTGCATTGATTAAAGGCGGTTGAATAAGGTTACCATTAAGAATAAATACCCACTACCGTGTATTGATGATTTATTTGATTAAATCAGTTGAAGATTCGGGCTTCAGATATTCCGAAGACGGCATTCAGGGTCATTATGGCCACTATGAGTTCTTGGTGATGTCTTTTGGGATAACCGATACCCCAAAAACAATTATGCACTTGATGAATAGCGTGTTTCACCCGTATCTTGATTCCTTCATCATTCTAGTTATCGATGATATATTTGTGTATTTCCCAGCCTTAGGGGATCATGAGCAGCGTCTGAGGATCGTGCTCTAAACTTTGGGGGACAAGAATCTACATGCTAAATTCTCGAGATGTGAGTTTTGGTTTAGAATCGGTGGTATTTATGTGCCACGTGGAGTCCAGCGAGGGGATCAAGGTAGATCTGAAGAAGATTGAGGCAATTCAGAGTCGGCCAAGACTGTCGACTGCTACTGAGATCCAGAGTTTCCTTGGGTTCACTAGGTATTATCACCGCTTTGTAGATGGGGTTTTATCCATATCAGACCCATTAACTAGATTGACTCATAAGGGTATCTTATTCAAGTGGTCTGACGAGTATGAGGAAAGCTTTCAGAAGCTCAAGACTTCCTTGACTACAACTCCAGTTCTGGTTTTGCCTTCGGGATCAGGTTCTCATACAATATATTATGATGCTTCATGGGTGGACATTGGATGTGTGGTGTAGAGTGATTTCTCATGCTTCGCGTCAGTTGAAGACCCACGAGAAGGACTACACAGTACATGATTTGGAGTTCGCAGCCATTTTTCATGCGCTCAAGATTTGGAGGCATTATCTTTACGGCATGTCTTGTTAGATTTTCATGGATTACAGGAGTCTCCAGCAATTGTTCAAGCAAAAGGATCTGAACATGAGGCAATGAAGGTGGTTAGAACTATGATCACCATTCTTTATCATCCGGGGAAGGCCAATGTAGTGACCGATGCTTTGAGTAAGAACGTTGAGATCATGAGGAGTTTGATTTTGTTCCAATTGGGAGAGACCGTTAGCATTGGATGTTGAGGCTTTGAAAAATCGATTTGTGAGGTTGGATATTTCAGACCCTAGTCGGGTTCTTGCTTTTATGGTTTCACAATCTTCTTTGTTTGAGCGGCTCAAGGTGCATCATTATGATGTTCTCCACTTGCTTTTTCCTAAGGGAAGTGGTGTATCACGGTGATGCTAAGCAGGTTACTATTGGTGATGATGTATGTTACAAATATGGATGGGTTGCGATATTTGATTCTTTAGGAGGCCCATCGTTTGCGGTATTCCATTTATCCGGGTGCCATGAAGATGTACCAGGACTTGGGGAAGTACTATTAGTGGCGGAAGATGAAGAATTATATTGTTGAGCATGTTGCCCGGTGTTTGAACTGTCAGCAGGTGAAGTACGAGCATTAGAGACCCGGTGGTTTGCTTCAGAGGCTTGATATTCCGAAGTGGAAGTGGGAGGGTACCACTATGGATATTATAGTTGGTCTCTCATGGACCTTGAGGAGATTTGATGAAATATGGGTCATTATGGATAGACTGACCAATTTTGCACACTTCAACCCAGTCATGACTACCTACTCTTCAGAGAAACTGGCTCGGATTTGCATTCCTGAGATTGTTCGCCTTCATGGTGTGCCAATTTCTATTATCTCAGATCGAGGCACTCAGTTCACATCAACTTTTGGGAGAGCAGTGCAGCGTGAGTGGGCACACAGATCGAGTTGACTACATCATTTCATCCCCAAATGGATGGGCAGTCTGAGTGCATATTCAGATACTAGCGGACATGTTATGTGCATGTGTCATTGACTTCGACGGATTTAGGATCAGATTCTACCAATAGCAGAGTTCTCCTACAACAACAACTAATAGTCAAGTATTCAGATGGCTCCTTACGAAGATTGTGTGGGAGGCGATGACGTTCTCTGATTGGTTGGTTGGGCCTGGAGAGGCTAGATTGTTGGGCACTGATTTGGTCCATGATGTTTTAGAGGAGGTGGTGTTAATCGAGGAGCGGCTTCATACAACATAGTCCAGGAAGAAGAGTTGTGCTGATATGAAGGCTCGTGGTGCTTCATATATGGTGTCTAAAAAGCTTCTACTTAGAGTCTCGCCCATGAAGGGTGTGATGAGTTTCGGGAGGAAGGGAAAGTTGACCCCTAGGTATATTGGTCCTTTCGAAGTGCTCGAGAGGGTGGGAGAGGTGGCCTGTAGACATGCCTTGCCACCTAGTCTATCGAGAGTTCACCTAGTGTTTCATGTTTCTATGCTCCAGAAGTATTATGTTGATCTATCACATGTATTAGACTTCAGCATATTGAAGTTGGATGAGAGTTTGATTTATGATGTGGAGCCACTGTCTATTTTGGACCGGCATGTTCGATAGTTGAGGTACAAGAATTAGCATTGGTGAAGGTTCATTGGAGAGGTCAATCGATGGAGGAGGCCTCTTGGAAGACCGAGCAGGAGCTGCAAAGTAGATACCCTCACCTCTTTGAGACTCCAAGTATAATTCTAGACTCGTTTTAGGATGAGCATTTATTTAATAGGGGGAGAATGTAATAACCAGGCCAGTCGTTTTGAGTATCTTAGACCTGTTTCCCCTATTTTATGCCTTACATATGTGTATCTGTGGTTATGTGACTTGCCAGTGTCACACCTTTTTTTTTTTTCGCACAGCCCTATTTCGTGGTTGAGTTAGAAGAGTTTTTCCAATTGAAGTGACATTTTGAAAATGAGTTATTTATTATTTAGAGTCGCCACTTGGAATTGAGTTTTGGTGTTCCAAGTCACCTTTTATCGAATCCCTTATCAAAAGGAAGATTTGAAACATAATTCATGGTCGACAAAACAGAAGATTGAGTAAGGAATTCCGTTGACCGAGGGGAAGTTGTAAGGCACCCCTCGAGTCCCGTGGTTCTAGCACGGTCTGTTTATTGACAGATGTAAAGCTTGAATCAATTTTTAGCTATTCTTGTATTTTATTGATTATGGCTTATTTATTACCGCTTAACTAATTTTTATATTTTTTATTAATTGTGTTCACCAAGATGCAGTACACACACAAGGTACTTCTTTGAAATTAAATGTTAAACCATGGTACAGAATGTACACATGGTTATAACATAATTATTTTTTAATTTGAAGGCGTCGAGACGCGGAATTCGTACATGATTCTTTTATTATTTAAGCATATCAATCCAAGGTTCGGGTATGAACACATGGGCTAATATTTAAAGTACATCTAAAGTTTTTCTTGTATTTTAAAGTATTTCATTTGCTTTGTGTCTTTCAGATTCGAGACATTTATTTGTATAATTTTATTTTTATTACTTATTGTAACGAGTCTTAAATTGGTTCATGATTTATCTTGCTACCTTATAAATATTTTTACCACTACAATTATTTATTCCTTGAAATAGCTAATTCGTAACCCCTATATGTACTTCACAATAAAAAAAATATTTTTTAAATTGGCAAACTTAATCTTCTATCTAAGCCAAAATTATTAAATTATTCCGGAATCTGTTTCACGCGATACAAATTACCCGACATAAGAAAGAACTTTTAAATTCCGGTGATTGACGAATGAATAGATAGATATTTAAAGAAGAACCTTTTAGAAACTCTATTGGTCCTAATTATATAGAAATGAAATTCGAGAGTCTAAGTAATTGACTATTGCATCCATGACCTTAAACATAATTTATGTAATGAACTTTTATACGTATGAAAAATAAAATGCATGCATAAAATTAAACTAAACAGTATACACAAAGTTAATAACACATTCACAACATATTCCTTATATACAAACCAAGCTATAAACTATAAACATGGGAATTAATTCTTATATAAGAGTTACATAAGACTAGCAAGAATGATATAATTTTTTTTTTTGAAAGATGATTATTAATTAATAACATGATTCTTGAAAGATCTAAACTTAACTATCAATGGAAATATTAATTTAGGCCATGAGTAAATTTTGGTAATCAAATTTAACTTGTACCAACACCCAAACAAATATTCAGTTCACTCTAGTTTGAAAGAAAATACTCAAAACAACTCAAAAATACAAAAATAGAAATAAAAAGATGAAGCCAAAATTAGTCAGAACCAACAAAACTATCTTTCTTGTTGATGATGAAAATTTGAATATTACTATTTTGTGAAGCTTTTTACAATAAAATCACAGCCGCAATCTACTGATTTCCAAAGCTAGCAATGCTAACTTTTCTAGAACCTCGAACTCGAAACCACGATCAAAATCTCGAACTCCGTCTTCAAACCCCCTTTCTCTTTTTCGTTGTTACTTCCTGACTTCTCTTTTTTTTATCTTTCTTTGTTCTCCTTTCTGACTTATTTTTCTTTTCCCTTTTTTCTTTTCTCTGTTCTCTTTCTTTCTTCTCCTTCCGTTCTCTTTTTCTTTTTTTTCTTTTTCCTTCTTACTTTCTGACTTCTTTTTCTTTTCTTCTCTTTTGTCGTTCTTTTTCTTTTTTCGTTCTCTCTTCTTCTTTTTTTTTCGTTCTCTCTTTCCTTTTTTTCCTTCTTCTTCTGTTCCTTTCTTTTTCTCTTGTTTTATATATATATTATGTGTATATGATATTAGATTAAGGGGATATTTGGGATGTGGGGAGTTGGAATGTGAGGGGTGGATGTGTAAGTGTTAAGAGTGGGGAGTTAGGCTATAAAAGTGGGGATAATGGGATTAGTAAAATAAAAATACAAAAATAAAAATCAAAATTAGATTTAAAAGAAAACTTTATCTATTAAAGTTATTTTTTTTTTGAAAGATAAATTAAATTATAAAGATAAGAAGATTAACCAAAAATTTCTTATATTATAGGAAAATTAAATATTTACATATACTTTAAATGATAGTAAGAAAGAATCTATAGCTTACTTATTAATATTATAATTAAAAGGAACCATATATATATATATATATATATATATATATATATATATATATATATATATATATATATAGAGAGAGAGAGAGAGAGAGAGAGAGAGAGAGAGAAATAAAATTTGTACTCTGAATGTGACTATTTTTAAAATAAAAAAAAATCTACTAAGAGTAAGATAAAAGTTTAAAACATCAAAATTAGACCTAAAAGGAATATTTACACTAAAATAGTATAATATTTGAGTGTGGTAAAAAATTAGTTGGTCACTGCCAGGGCGGTTGGTTTGGTTGCAGGGAAGCTTTGGAGTGAACTAGGACACTTAGTTCCAAGGTTGGTTGCTTAAGTAAAAAGAGTTTACTGGAGTTTAACTTTTGTGTAGAGGACCTCAGAATGGTATTTTGACGATTCCAATAGTTCGAATGGTGATTTTAGACTTCGGCGTATCTCTATATTTGGATTTGGAGGTTCCTAGGTTATTTTGTCTTGAATTGGCGAAAGTTGGAAAGTTGAAGTTTTGGAAGGTTGATAAGTTTGACCGAGGGTTGACTTTGATTGTATCCGATTCAGATTGATTTTCCGCTAGTTGGAATAGGTCCTTGGTGTCATTTAGGACTTGCATGAAAAATTTGAGGTCAGTCCGAGTTGTTTGGGCTTGTTCGACGTAAGTTTGAAATTTGGAAATTTTGATTAGTTTCTTGGGTTTGAATTGAGGTGCGATTCGTAGTTTTGATATTGGTTGGCGTGATTTGAGGCCTCGAGTATGTCCGTGTAATTTATTGGGATCGGTTGAAGTGATTTGACAATGTACCGGTGGCCTCAGGTGTGTTTCAGATAGGTTTCAGATCTCTCCATGTTTTGGAAATTTTTTGTTTCTATTTTTCTGGTTTCCTTCTTTGCGATCACGATAGCGCAATCGCATTTGCGGATAGAAATTTGTTGGAAGGAATATTAGTTTAGCGCGTTCGTGGAGCTTTGGGAGGCAGTGGCCTTCGTGATCACGAGAGGAGGACCGTGTTCCCGTAGGCTCAGGGGTGACGTTCATCGCGTTCGCGATCAAGGTCTCACTTTCGTCTACTACTTTTCTGAGGCAGTGTTTGGATGTGGTTCGCGATCGCGAATTTGGTCCCCTGATCGCTAAGGATATAACTGGGTAGACCATAAATACTCTTTTTTTTAGGATTTTAGTCACTTTCGCATGTTTTGAGTTATAGACTTTGGATTTGGGCTATTTTGGAGGGGAATTTCACGTTTTGGATTAGGGTAAGTGTTCTTTACCTGGATTTGATCAATCGGTCCCTTACAACCTTGATTTAGCTTTTGATTGATGAATCTGAATGAAGAAATTGGGGGTTTTAGGAAAAGCTTTTCTAAACCATAAATTGATGATTTGAGGGTCAATTTGAGGTGGAATTTGGTCTTGTATCGAAGTGGGTGTTCGGAATTTGTTAGTTTAGTCGGGTTCCAGGGTACAGTCCCGTAATTGAGTTTTTGAGTTGATTGGAAAGTTGATTCAATATCTTAGCTTTAACATTTGAAATTATTTCCTATGAATTTTATTGATGATATTATGTTATTTTGGCTAGATTAGAGTCGTCCAGAGGTTGATTCACGCGGGAAAGGCTTCTTAGAGTACTTATTTAGATTGCTCGAGGTAAGTAACTTACCTAAACTTAGTTGAAGCACTAGTTTCCCGAGTCATTTGTGATAGCTATGTGCTATGGGTGGTGCACATGTATGGGGTTGAGCTCATATGCGTGCACTAGGGTATTATCCATGCTCGGGGTAGTGCTTAGGCTATGATATGCCTTGAGTTGATTACTAATCTTCATGATGTGATGTTTCTCCTATTTGTATCCTTTTTGTGAGCTATTTGTACCATTTTTGAGGTTACATATCACTACAAAAAAAACTGGAATTAGTTACGAACATCGCCGCTAATCTATGCTAAATCGCCCGTAGCTAGCAGAATTTATTTATAATCTGTCACTAATCCATCGCAAAATGAGATTCGAGACGGATTTTTCTATTTAGCTACAGATTTTTCTGTCGCTAAAACGATATCTTTTAGTGGTGCTTTTCAACTTATCAACAGATATAATCCTTTTGGTATGAATAGTTTATCGGTTTGGGCATGTATGTTATTATTTGGAAATCAAATCTTAGTTCTAAAACGAAAGTGAGCACTAGAGGTTAATCTCCTGATTTAACCTAATATTTGACACTTTCGGGATGTAGTTTCCTGATCTGAGCTATGATACCACACTTTGCACATGCATATACTTTAGCTTGACACTTATACCATTCCATGAATATAAAATTTGGTATTCATTGATCATGTACATGTGTTCTTGTATATATGCTTTCTGTGTGATATGGATTTGGACTGGTATCCTGTGACCATGTCGGGCGGATTATTATATTGAGCCTGTGACCACTCCGGGCAGATCTTAATATTGAGCTTGTGACCAAGCCGGGTGGATTGTGATATGTGCATTTGATATTATTAGCACGTGAGTTTTCCGTGCATCACGTGAGTTGTCTGTGCAGTGTGTAGATATGGATCCATCCTCCTAGGGTAACACTCTCATGTGTTCTTCTTGATGGTGTACATGTTGTTTGAGGAAAACTGATGCCACGACCCAATTCCTACTATAGGCCGTGATGGTGCCCAACGTCGTCGTTAGGCAAGCCAAGAGTAAGTTTCCATGGTGATATAAAGCATAAATAAAGTGTGACAGTGAAATAGTGATATTAATAGGGAAAAATCATAAGTATCTACTAGATATTTTCAAAACCCGATATCACAAGTGCACGAGCAATCTATTTGAATATACCAAACTCCTATAGCTACTATATGTGATAGAATAAACATAAATAATAAATACAACAAGGAGGAGACTCTGGGTGCTGCAGAATGGAGTACGGGAAGTAACTCACCACTAGGTATCCGGGTAATGCATATGCGCGCCTGGACGGACACCATATGTACCTGCCTCAATACCTGCACAATGTGTGCAAAAGTGTAGGGTGATTACATAAAACAACGCTTACCCCATAAGTATCTAGTCTAACCTCGAAGAAGTAGTGACTAGAGGACGACAATATTTATAAACTGCGAGAATTATATAAATAGGCATGTAATACAACATGGACAATGGAATAAGAAACAATATATAATGAATTTTTAACATAATATCAATTTGAAACCTCCAATTATCACATGACGATTTTTAACACATAAGCGGTACCAAGTAATCATCAAACCTCAAGTCAAGAAGGAAATATCAAGTATAATCGGACTCCTAGTAATATCACGCACGATTTTTTTGAGTGGTCGACCGATGAGAATCATCGATGCATCTAAATATACCGTCGAGGAATTCGGCCCGATCCACGGGAATATAGGAACTCTACAAATTACGATTAATGACTACAACATGGAAATAAACTCCAAGAAGGCATAATTTCCACTAACAATTAAGTATTCTGCCAAAACTCAAGATAATGAAGCTCGATCCCATAAAATCCCATATCCAATTTCAATAATAAATTCAAGTAATTAAAATAACAAGTTGGATTCAAATAATACAAGTAATGCATGGTCAAGTCTTAAGTCTACCATGAAATAAGCATGATTTTTTTAGCTACGTACGGAATCTCGTCACTTTATGAATACGTAGCACCCACCATTATTCACAAATGACAATTTAAACACCTATGTGAATAATTTCCTTTTACAAAACTAGGCAAGAGATTTACCTCACTTCCATGTTCACTACTCGGATCTTCAACCACACTAATTGCCTCGAATCGGCGCCGAACAATCTGAAACTAGCCAAAGGGCGTACAAACTAATCAATATATGCTCAAAAGATCATAATTTAACTATTTAAGTATTTACCCAGCCTAATTTGAAAAATTCCTAAAAGTCACCTCCTAGCCCACATGCCCGGATTATGGGTATATTTGTAGATAAACGTTACCCACGATCATTTTCGTGGTCTAATCCCATTTTTACCAAAACCTAGATTTTTCAACAAAATCCTAAAATTTTCACAATTTACATGTTAAAATCTATCCATAATCTATAGATTAAACTCACATTATGTAGCAATTACTTGCCTCAAGATGCTAGGTGTAAAACCCTCTCCAAAGAGCTCTAAAATGGGTCAAGAGTTGAGAGAAATTAAAAAAATGAGCCTAAATCCTGTATTTTAAAAATGTCACTGCCTAGTGAATTGTCACGACCCAAAATTCATAAGGTCGTGATGGCGCCGGACACCTCTGTCAGGCAAGCCAATCTTTAATTAGTTGAAGTAGATTCATGTTTTAACATATTTTTGAAATCGTTATCTTTAACTTGTTACGTAATAACTAAACAAAATCCGCTAAGTAAATACAACATTTTAATATTCCATTTTTATAAAATACATCCCATACACATCCCAGAACCCGGTGTCACAAGTACATGAGCAATTTCTAAGAATTTTACACCTTCTACAAAGCTTGTCCGAAATACAAATGGACAAGGAAATTAAAATAATGTAATACAATACGAGGGAGACGCTGTCAGCTGCGTATCTCCTCCGGATGATGCAGCTCGCCTAAGTCTCCAAGACAACCACATCGCTATGAAGGTACATATGCAATAAAAATGCACAACAAGTGTAGCATGAGTACGAAAACAACGTGTACTCAGTAAGTCGCCCACCTAACCTCAGAGAGGTAGTGACGAGAGGTCGAATTAGACACTTTCTAGAGGTCAATTTAGCATATTCAAGTGTGACACTAAGCACAATTATCATAGGAAATTTATTAAAATCAGGAATAAATAATATCAACCCTTCCATATTTAACACTTTAACTCTTCATCATTTCAATAACAATTAATCAAACATAGGTGATTTAATCAAATAACAAATAATCAACGGGAAGGAAAAACTTCTTCCAAAATTTTAATAACTTTAAATCTCTGTCATTACAGTTGATAACTTAAAATTCCAGGCCATTAATCAGGCAAAATCACAGCAAATACACAATAAATATCATGCGCAAGCAATGCCGAGGGTCGAACGGCGCAGGCCAACAATAATAAATTGTGCACTGCAGAAGGGTCGAACGGCTCGAACCATAGATACATCTATTTTTTCCCGCTCGCGAATCGATAACATAAAAATAATAAGGCTAGCCTGCTCGCGAATCATACCTACAACTCATGTGCTATATGTACACATATTCACATAATAAATCCGCATTTTTATCAAGAAAGCAGTTACTCAGGAAAGTGGTAAAATTCTTTTAAAGGAACATGAAAACTAGCTTTTAAATCTTTGTTTTGAAACTCATTTGCCAAGTTTAATAATATTCAATAATATAACATTATCAGGAGCATAATTATCCACGGAGGAATCAATTCTCTTTCTAGGTGATTAAGAAAATAAAATCTAGTCTTCTTAGGTATTCAATCGTTATTTCGATCATATTAGCGGTCTAATATTACCGGCAAGATCACAAGTACAACAAGTAAGGCATGCTAGTGGGTCCTAGATTACTCGGACATGGCATAATAGTAGCTACGCACGGACTCCTGTCACCTCATGCGTACGTAGCCCCAGCAGATAGTAGCACATACTTAATTATTTCACCTAGGGGGGCAATTCCCCCTCACAAAGTTAGAAAGGAGACTTACCTCGGTCCAAAATTCCAAAACCGGCTTCCAAGCCCTTCCGATGACTCAAATTGTTGCACAACGCTCCGAAACTATCCAAATAACGACAAACCAATGAAAATATACTCTAATATTTGCAACAATTCCAAATTATATAATTTCCCAAACCCGTTCAGCGAATTGATCAAAATGCCCTCGGGCCCACGTGCCCGGAATCCGAAATTTCTCGAAGATATATTCTACCTATAGCCTTACTAGTTAAAATATACAATTTTACTCTAAATTCCATGCTCGAATTCGTGGTAGAAATCCAAAATACCATTTCTAGGTTTTCTTCAATATTTCCCCAATTTTCCTACTAATTACCATGTCTTATCCATGCATATAACTTGTATTTAACTTAAAAACCTGAAGAAATTACTTACCTTGTAATGCATGATGAAAATCCCTCTTGAAGCTCCTAAAATCGCCCCATCTTTGAGAATTATGAGAGAAATGGCCAACAAATATCGGTTTTAAAACATTCTACCCAGGCCATTTTTCTCACCTGCGATACGACCTCGCACCTGCTCTTCCGCAGGTGCGCCCAAGAGCCCGCACCTGTGACTTTCTTTTACTCCAGCCCGATCCGCTCCTGCGACCCATAGTCCGCATCCGCGCCTTGGCAGGTGCAGAAATTCCATCGCACCTACGCTCCCAACCAAGCCAGCAAATCTTCGCACCTGCAGTGCCATAGTCGCACCTGCGGCTAAATCCTCGCAGGTGCGGTCATACCAGACACCAGCAGCCCAGCTCCTCTTCTAACTTCAAATTTGATCCGAAATCCACCCGAGGCCCCCGGGACCCAGTCCAATCACACGACCTAGTCCTATAACATCCCACGGACTTGCTCGAGGCCTCAAATTACATCAAACAACGCCGAAATCAGGAATCACACTCAAACTCAAACTTTATGAACTTTGAAATTTCAAACCTCCACATTCGATGCCGAAACCTATCAAATCACGTCCGATTGACCCCAAATTTTGCACACAATTATATTTTACATTACGGAACTGCTCCAACTTCCAGAATCGCATTCCGACCCCGATATCAAAATTTCAACTTCCGGTCGGATTTCTCAAAAACCTTCAAATTTCTATCTTTAGCCAAATGACTTCAAAATGACCTACGGACATCCAAATTCATTTCCGATCGCGCTCCCATTTACAGATCACCATAGGGAGCTATTCCCAGGATCCTATACGGACATCAAAAACGCTGAAATGCCTTACATCCCAAATTTATGAAATTCTTCTAAAATGCTATCTTCCATAATATACGCTGAAACGCTCCCGGGTTATCCAAAACCCGATCCGGGCATACGCCCAAGTCTGAAATTATCATACGAACCTGTAGGAACCTTCAAATCTTGATTCGGAGGTCGTTTACTCAAAATTTCAATCTTAGTTGATTCTTCCAACCTAAGGCTTCCGAGTTGAGAATTTTCTTTCCAAATTAACTCTAAACTTCTCAAAATTCAATTCCGACCATGCCCACGGGTCATAATACCTGAAACAAAGTTGCTCATGGACTCAAACCGATGAATGACGCGCTATAGATCAAAACGACTGGTCGGGTCGTTATACTATCCCCTACTTAAACAGACGTTCGTCCTCGAATGTGCTAAGAACTGCTTTGGAGTTATATGAAATAACTGTTTAACACCTCGAGCACCTGCCCGTGCTACCACAACCCAATTGAGCACATTAGCTTGATCAAACCTGAAGATATTCCTTTTTATCCATACCATAAGCTTAGAATCCAGTTCCAACACTTGAAAATGTCTGTCAGGCCTAGTTCCAATATAAACAGCATATCAACTACCACACAACATACCAGAACATGACTACATACCTTTGCTGAAGCAGCACCATGCACCGCATAACTCATCATCTGACCACAATGACACTCCCTGAACCTTAATAGCCAAAATTCCACGAATATGCTGCTCCCAATGTACCTCATGATATATATATATATATATATACATCCTGCTATAATGTTGGCGATACCACCACAGCAGAGGAGATGCGTAGAAATTCATAATCAACTGTCGAGTTAACAAATCATTGAATATCTCTTCTTGACTAGAATCATCACCTCATTACGAACAAAATAATGGTATTTGTTCTTTAATATAGTCCGCATAATCTTATCACGTTGATCCCTGACCCAATAAGCTCGTCTCACTCAGTATGAACTGTTCAGACAACAAATCATCCCAAACATGACCAACAACCTCAAATGATATCACATCGCACCAATAGGACATAACTCGAAAATGATAAATAAGAAATGACTCAGGAAGGGACTATTCAACTCATGCAACTAATATGAACTTTCCTCAGAGAATAGGAAGTAAAACATAAGAAAAATAAATATAGTAACCTTACTCATCATCACACTGTTGCGGCGTGCAACCCGATGCAAATAACATACCCGTGGCGAAGTGCCACCCGATCCACACATAAAATTCACATAAGGAAATATATACGGAACTGAATTGCTCACTATTGTGAATTACTGAATATCGGTCACAAGCACGCTAAGTGCATAATACCATCCTGGGGATACTGATAAAGTCGTATGCTACAAAACTCAAGCACAACTGAGGTGCGATATATATATATATATATATACTCTGGATCTCAGGAGCTGTCCTGCTCACATAACATCATCACTACGCGGAGATTTCAACACATAAGAAATTATCAAGCCGTTTCACAAATCACACCGCACAATCATATTATCAGATGAATTTGACGAAGGTGGAACAATATTTGTTGTTCTAATACCTTTCCATGAAGAGCGCTCTACTAAAATAAACATGCCTGGCTCATATGGAGCACATAATCATATTTAAATCCATCCACAAACATCGAATCTACCTTGCTCACACCAAACTAAGCTAATAGCTTTTCCTGGATCCATATTAACCCACTTTATCTCATAATACGCGAGAACAACCATCATAGCCGGGACAAACACCCCACAATCCACAACCAAATGAACTGAACACCTTCCAGGCATAAATTCTCAAATAAGCAATATTGCACTTCTTTATACTCAGTCCAAATATTCAATCCATTAAGTGACTACATGTCACACTTATGCAACCTACTCGTGGTTACACTCCCACGACCTTCCACACCAGGTAACAAGTCTGCACCTCCGCATCACCGACCACACTAATACTGCAAAACACATCAAGAAACCATGACCAGGGTACAAAGCCTCTTCCACCGAATATCGATCTCAGGTGACACTGAGGATAACACCAGCTCACTCTGAACTTTCAAATCCCTTTTTCTTTCTCATCCGAGCTCATGACATCATTGTTAACACCGAACCGCAATCTCGATTCTTACTCCCAGTTACATACTGCTTACCGCACCTAACATGCCAATATGGGATTGCGCAAGAACTCCATCATAACCTCTGAACCACTAATAGGGTTAACACTTCATCATATAGAAACATTTTACTTACCTCAATTCAAGAGAACAATAACAATAATCGAGTGAATTCTCATAATCACCCAACATGCAAATCCTTAGGTAGTGATCTGAACCATCATAAACCTTCCGGGATCCGCCTATACCTGATAGGCCATAGAACTCGAATGCTCCCACATGAAATCTATTACGACGGCCGACAAGCCCCGCACATACCGGCCCAAACCACATGCATAATTTAATTACACTGACGAAACTTATCACTGACGTACATGTGCCACTTCAGCCGTGGATAATCAATCTATCTTCTTTTAATCATCTTTAATTACCTCCGGAATAATAGTAACTTCCTTCAACTCATAGCAAACTCAAACCCTCACTCATCCCGAGTGACCTTGATTCAGGAGACCATGCTACCTAAATCCCGCAACCCGTCTCATACCCTCCCGAAAATCTTCCTACAACCCGGAGTTTATTTCTCTCACTCTTCCAATACCATCATGCATGCTTAAGATAACATAGAACACTCCAACCATTTTCCCTCTCTCTGAAATTACGCTGCAAAAGCTCGATTCTTAATCATAATGCTGCCCTTAACCCTTAAATGCCGCATTCTTAACTTTTGAATTCACTAGGACGGCTATTGAGAGTCACCCACTCAGACTGGCCCCAAACACAATCAACTCCAAGGCTCTTCTAGGACATGAACACCCTTTTGAATGAAGTACGTGACTGAGTCACTACCCTTACAACTCGCATATGCCTTAAGCATAAATTTTGAATCCTTCAAAGCCTAACCCTGGTCCAACAGGGCCAACTTTTTCACACATTTATCAAATCACATGCACAATTACCATTCTACTCCTTTTCCTTAGCTGAAATAACTTGCCAACACGCCGACAATCTGCAACCCTATGATAGCACAATCCTGCAACCCAACTGCAGGTGGTGGGACTCCCCCACTTAGCCCGAAGCTACTCTCTGCACCACTCTAGACCCTGCTGAGATCCTTTCTCCTTTGTTAACATGATTTTGCTTAACCAATTCACGAAACGCCGAAATCACGAATCACACTCAAACTCAAACTTTATGAACTTAGAAATTTCAAACCTCCACATTCATTGCCGAAATATCTCAAATCACATCCGATTCACCCCAAAGTTTGCACACAAGTCATATTTGACATTACGAACCTGCTCCAACTTCTGGAATCCCATTCTGACCCCGATATCAAAATTTTCACTTCCAGTCGGATTTCTCAAAAACCTTCAAATTTCTATCTTTAGCCAAATGACTTCAAAATGACCTACGGACATCCAAATTCACTTCCGATCGCGCTCCCAACTCCAGAATCACATACGCAGCTATTCCCAGGCTCAGAATCCTAAACAGACATCAATAACACTGAAATGCCTTACAACCCAAATTTATGTAATTCTTCTAAAATGCTATCTTCCACAATATACGCCGAAGCGCTCCCGGGTTATCCAAAACCCGATCCGGACATACGCCCAAGTCCGAAATTATCATACGAACCTGCAGGAACCTTCAAATCCTGATTCGGAGGTCGTTTACTAAAAATTCTAATCTTAGTTGATTCTTCCAACTTAAGGCTTCTGAATTGAGAATTTTCTTTCCAAATTAACTCTAATCTTCCCGAAATTCAATTCCGACCACGCCCATGGGTCATAATACCTGAAACGAAGCTGCTCACGGCCTCAAACTGCTGAATGACGCGCTAGAGCTCAAAACGACTGGTCGGGTCGTTACATGAATCCTTCTACATGATCGTGACAAATTCCCTCGCGATCGTGAAGGCAAAGCCGCCAAGGCCCTATAAAAGCACCTCGCGAACACGAAGCAAGCCTCACAAATGCGGACCTATCCTTCACGAACGCGTGAGCCCTTTTGCAAGCGCGAAGACCAACATTCTGACCCATCCCTAGCAAGCCTTACCCTACGCGAACGTGAATCCATATGCGGGAACACGATGGATAGAGGCCCAGAGCATCACTATCCCGGTCTCTTTATCGCGAAGCGTACGTGTAAAAAAAAATCCCCCAGCCAAATTCTTTCATCGCGAACGCGAGACCGTCTCCGCGTTCGCGAAGATGGAAACCATAATAGCAAATCTCATAAATTCGAACTAGGCTTCGGGTGGTCTGAAACACACCCAAGCCACCTGGGACCCCTTCAAAAATGCACCAACAAGTCCATAAACATAATATGGACCTGATCGAAGCCTCGAAACACATAAAACAACATCTAAACTAAGAATCGCACCCTAAAACCAAATTAATCTACTGATGAATTTCAAACTTCTTCAACTAGCTCTGAATGCGACGAATCATAATTAGACAACTCGAAATGATGCCAAATTAACATACAAGTCATAAATAAAAATACGGACCCATTTAGAGGTTCGAAATCCCAAACGTACATCAATATTACAAAAGTATACTTAAAAAAAATTGAAGAACTTGAAAACCTTCAAGGCACCAATTTTCAACATTAAGCGCTGAAACGCTCCCGTATTACCCAAAATCATCATACAAACCTATTGGAACCATCAAATACCAATTATGAGGTTGTTTACTAAAACTTTTGACTCAAGTCAAACTTGGCCATCTTAGGCCACTATTAAGAAACTAAATATTTTGATTTCAACCAGAACTGTTCCTAAACCAAATCAACCATCCCTAAAAGTCATAAAATAGTAAAAGTACATACGGGAGTCTTAATTAGGGGAACGGGCATATACAAAGAAAAATGAATGATCGGGTTGTCACATTCTCCACCTCTTAAACAAACGTTCGTCCTCGAACGGGTCTAGAATCATACGTGGAGTGATGAATTAGTGTGGATATCTGCTCCGTAGGTCCTCCTCGGTCTCACAAGTCACCTCCTCGACTAGTTGAACCCTCCACTAGACCTTTACCGTAGAAATCTTCTTAGACCTCAATTGGAGAACCTGCTTTTCAACAATGGCGACTGGCTCCTACTAATAACCCAAGCCCTCATCTAGCTGAACTCTGATGTAATCTAACACTTGCAACATGTCGGCATGGTACTTCTAGAGAATAGACACGTGGAAGACCGGATGAACTCCCGATAGACTGGGAGGCAAAGCAAGCTCGTAAGTAACCTCTCCAACTCGCCTAATCTCAAATGAGCCAACAAAACCTCAGACTCAGCTTGCCCTTTTATACGAACCTCATGATGCCCTTCATCGACGATCTTGAGAACTATCTCACCCACCATAAATATAAATCACGCTCTTTCGGATCCGTGTAACTCTTCACTTCTGACTATGTGGTGCGAAGTCCCTCCTGAATCAATTTTACTTTATCCAAGGCATCCTTTACCAAATCGGTACCATATAACCTAGCCTCGCAGGGCTCGAACCAACCGATGGGGGTACAACATCGCCGACCATATAAAGCTTTAAATGGAGCCATCTCAATGCTGGACTAATAATTGTTATTATAAACAAACTCGGCAAACGATAAGAATTGATCCCACTTCCCTATGAAGTCAATCAAACATGCTCTAAGAATGTCATCCAAAATTTGAATTGTCCGCTCTGACTGTCTATTGATCTACAGATGAAAGCTTGTGATGAGCTCTACCCGGGTACCCAACTCGCTATGTACTACTCTACAAAAATGTGAAGTGAATTGAGGGCCTCTACCTAAAATGATGGAAATAAGCACACCATGCAACTAGACAATCTCCTGAATATAGATCTAGGACAACCTCTTTGAAGAGTACATGGTCACAACTGGAATAAAGTGCGCCAACTTTGTCAGCCTGTCAAAAATGACCCAAACGGCTAAAATTTCCTCATATCTCTGCAGCAACCAAACTATACGGTCCATAGTGATGTGCTCTCATTTACACTATGGTATAACCATCTACCGAAGTAGGCCACTTGGCCTCTAGTGCTTGTACTTAACCTGATGGAAATTTAGACATCTCGCCACATACTCTACTAGTTCCTTCTTCGTCCGCTGCCACCAATAATGCTGCCTCAGATCACGATACATCTTCGTAGCACCTGGATGAATAGAATACTGCGAATTGTTTGCCTCCTCTAGAATCTCCTCCCTTAGGCCATTAACATTAGGTACACATAGGCGACCTTTGGGTCATATAACACCATCTTCACCGATAGTAACCTTTTTGGCACCACCCTATAGCAACGTCTCTCTAAGAACCATGAAGTGCGGATCTACTGACAAGCCTTGATCCCCTCAAATAATGAAGACTAAGCCACTACACATGGCAGAACTCGACGGATAGCTAAGGACTGAATGTCCAAAACCTATGGCCTCTCCTCTGCTGAAATGAATGCCAAACTACTCGTACTCTCAGCCTTTCTACTCAAGGCATCCATAACCACATTCGCCTTGCCTGGATGATAAAGAATAGTGATATCATAATCCTTCAGCAATGCAAGCCACATGCGCTTCCTCAAATTAAGATCCATCTACATAAGCAAATGATGCAAACTATGGTGATCGGTGTAAACCTTGCACGACACCCTATAAAGGTAATGCCTCCAAATCATGAGAGCATAAACTATAGTAGCCAACTCAAAATTATGTACAGGGTGATTCTTCTCATGGGCTTCGGCTGGCGTGAAGCATATTTAATAACCTTCCCCTCTTGCATCGATACACAATGTGTGACGCGTCGCAATACACATCATACATCCCTGAATCCAAGGGCAAAACTAACATCAGTGTTCTAATCAATGCGGTCTTGAGCTTCTAGAAGCTCACTTCGCAGTCATTGGACCATCTGAATAAAGCACCCTTCTAGGTCAATCTTTTCAAAGGTGCTATAATAAATGAGAAGCTCTCCACAAACCGATGATAATAACCTGCTAACCCCAAGAAACTCTCGATCTCGGTTAGTATGGTAGAACGAGGCCAACTCTGAACTACCTCGATCTTCCTTGTATCTACCTTAATACCCTCATCTGATATAACATGTCCCATGAATGCCATAGAATCTAACCTGAACTTGCACTTGGAGAACTTAGCATATAGCTTATGTTCCCGAAAGGTCTGAAGCACAACTCTCAAATGATGCTCGTGCTCCTCCATACTACGCTGCTAGATCAATATGTCATCAATGAAGACAATGAAAAATGAGTCAAGATATGGCCTAAAACTGTTACACCTCGTACTTTAATATTAGGATTTGTCATAGTAATCCATATGAGCTTGAGGGGAATAAGAAAATTCATGAGGTTATAGAGGATTTTCGGCTATGATATTATAAGACCCCATAAGTTTTTCCAGAAATTTGTTTATGTTAATGTTGGTTAGCATAATGACCACTTTCATTTCCCTCATCTGTCTTAAAATGTTTGTTTGATCGACTAGATTACTTGGTAATCTTGTATTTTGTTTATCATTTTGGATCATTGAATAGTACTTCGTGCTAGTAGTATTAGGGGCTAGTTGGTAGCATAATTGAATTAACTGAAATGCACTTACAATCGAATCTGAAAATGGGCAACCATTTATATACAGTAACTATGTCTTAAGTAAGTTATGAACTCATGTTGGAAAGTCAATACTTATAAGACAAACCTCATGTTGGATAGCCAACATGTGGATATATATACATATACACATATATAATATGAGAAAGGTTATGAGATTTTCTTTATTATAAAGATAGAAATTATTTTCTCACAAGAAAAGAAGGTTGTCCTTTTACCATTTTAAGAATTACGCATACGAAAATTTGTACTCTTTATATGAGATTAGGAAAATTAGAAGTTGAGAAAATGCATGTATTTTTACATGGATGTTTTGAATAATAATGTATGTATTTATTTTATATGGTACCACATTGTCACGCCCCGAAATCCCACCGTCGGGCCGTGATTGCGTCTAACATTGAACCCGCTAGACAAGCCAACGTGTGTAGCTAAACTAGCATCATAACCTCATTCTAACAGAATAAACTAAATCAGCTCACAAATTAAACAGCGGAAATAAATACAGTTTTAAGCTAAGTAAAGACGATCACAATACATCGACGCAAAAATTTCCCAAAACCTGGTGTCACTAACTCACGAACTGTCTAAGAGTGCTAAATACAAGTCTGGAAGGAAATACATATCTGCCTCTGAAACTAAAGGAAAAACAAGACAAAATCGAAGACAAAGGGATGGAAGAGACGCCAACGCCCACGAACGCCAGCGGCTATACCTCGAAGCCTCTATAATGAGTTGGAAGACACTCCCACTAATGATGTCCTCCGGGTCCAGCTGCGTAATCTGCACAACATAAAGAAGTATAGGTGTAGAATCAGTACAACCGACCCCATGTACTGAGTAAGTGCCTATCCTAACCTCGGCGAAGTAATGACGAGGCTAGAACCAAACTACCAAATAAACCTATGCAGTTCAATTAAACATATATACATATATGCAACAGATAAGAAATATAGGGAGAAAACAATTAATAAAGGAAGGGGAACATGTTGTGGGTAGATAACAGTTTCATATAAGGAATCTCAATAAGGAAAGGAACAACAAGCCAGCATATCAACAAGGACAAGAAATCACAAACTTGCACGGCATCACCCTTCGTGCTTTTACTCCCGTCCTCACTATGCAATGTATAATGTAATCAATGTAAATCATGGCACCACATCACCCTTCATGATTTTACTCTCGTCCTCACTATGCAGTGTATAATGTAATCAATGTAAATAATGGAATGGCATCACCCTTCGTGCTTTTACTCTCTTTTCTCATAGTATAATCAATGAATATGGTACGAAATGATACATCGTACGACACAACATCACCCTTCGTGCTTTACACTCTTTCCTCACAATAACAAACAATGCACGACATCACCCTTCATGCTTTAGCACTCTTCCTCACCCAAATAGCAATCACAAACAAGGGCAAGGGAGTAAACAGAATAAAAATAGGAATCCCGGCAAGGGAACAATAACAGAAATCTCAACACCCCAAAAAGAGAGACAATATCAAACAATGCACGGCATCAACCTTCGTACTTTACTCTCATTCTCACCAAGACAAGTGCACGGCATCACCCTTCGTACTTTAACACTCTTCCTCACCCAAAAAACAATCACAAACAAGGCAAGGAAGTAAACAGAATAGATATAGGAATCCCGGCAAGGTAACAATAATTAAACAATTAAATCCCGGCAAGGGTAATCATCAATTACACAATTAAATCCCGGCAAGGGAACATCAACTGCACAATTAAATCCCGGCAAGGGTATAGTTCAATAAATTTTTCTCTTTCTTTTACTTTCATTTCCATGATTTATTCTATCACTTGGGCCAATGCTCCAAAGTATGTAATATCTCATATTTCTTCATTATTCATTTCACAATTTGAGTCACGCTCCAAAGGCGTAATATGTCATATTTCTTCATTAATCGTTACACAATTTGAGCCAATTCTCCAACAGAGTTTACAGAATACTATTCCCTTCACATATTCTTCACAACATATAGAAGTCATCAACTAAACATGGAAACTACCACAAAATCAGTATATTCACAACATAAAGACTCACGGTCATGCTAGACACAAATACTCGTCACTATGCCTATACATCGTATTTGACAATTAGCAAGTAGAAAATTATTCTCAACTCTTATTCCCTCAAGCTAAGGTTAGATCGAACACATACCTCGGGTCCAAAGTATGGCAATCAACCCTCCAACACCGCTTTTCCTTTAGAATTTGACTCTGGAATGGTATTATCTAGACATAATAAACTCAAGTATATAAATAAGGATTCAAAGATTCAATTACATGGCCTAATTATCCATTTCCTAGCATTCTTTCAATTTATCAAAATTTGACCCGGGCGCGCTCGCTCGGATTCTTGCAATTCTCAAAGGGAACACTCACCCAAAGCCTAAGGATCATAAATATACGATTTTATTTACTTGATTTCATCGCCAATTCACAGAAAATTCTAAGGTGATCACAAGTTCTAGGTTACTACCCATTTTCTTGAATTTTTGCACTAATTTGTGTAGTTAATTAGGCTAAGATACATGCATGAAACAAATTTATGGGTGGAATTTACTTACCTCGACCTTTTCGAAAGCTCTTAAAAATGGTGGAATTCGCCTAGGGAAGAAAGTGAGAAATGAGGAAAATGGGTTTAAAACGCGTACTTAAACTTACTGTCCGAACAGTGATCGCATCTGCGATGGCTGGGACCGCACCTACAGTCTCGCACTTGCGAGGAGAACCTTGCTCCCGCGGAATTGGGCTGGAGGGTCTGGGATCGCACCTACGAAGGGGAGACCGCACCTACGACGCCTGGGACCGCACTTGCGGTCTCGCACCTGCGATGCTGGGCAACCGCACCTGCGGTCACACCAGAGTAGGTGCACCAGCAGCTGAGTTTGCTGGTTTTTAGCCCCGTTAGGTGCCTACAAGGCACCTGGGCTCACCCGAGCCCTAATCCAAATATACCAACGAGTCCCAAATCATAATACGGACTTACTCGAGCCTTCAGAACATAAAAAACAACGCTAGAACTCGAAATCACACCTCAAACCTCAGGAACCAAACTTAGGAATTTTAAGTTTTCTAACTTTGCTAACAACGTGCCGAACTGACCTATATAACTCGGAATGATACCAAACTTCACAGATAACATACATAACCTCCTACGAACTTGCCCATGTGATCAAATCGCCAAAACAATATCATACACGTATAATTAAACCTCAAAATCTATGAATTCTATCAAATTTCATAAAACATCAAATTTCCCATTTCAACTCTGAAACACGTCAAACGAAATCCGTTTTCAACCAAACTTTACAGGAAGCGCTTAAACCATATATGAGACCTGTAACGGGTTCCAGAACCAAAATACGGGCCCGATACCATCACTTTCTAATTATATTTCATTTTCAATTTCCATAAATATTTTCATAACACAATTTTTCTCAAAAACTCATTTCTCGGGCTTGGGACCTCGGAATTCGATTCCGGGCATACGCCCAAGTCCCATATTTTCAGACGGACCCTCCGGGACCGTCAAATTACGGGTCCAGGTCCGTTTACCTAAAATGTTGACCGTAGTCAAATTTTTTCATTTTAATATCAGGTCTTAGCATTTTTCATAGAATTTTACTACAGACTTATGGATAGGCCGGTACCCTGTCCTATTTGATGTCAATAAATCATAGAGGCTTTGTAGAGAAATGTTCAGTTTGTACAGTATGCCAGAGGCCTTAACGGCCCATATGTATTCAGGTATTACGAACGATAGTTTATTGATATTGTGTTGCCCACTTACAAGTTGTACATTACGAGTTCTGGCCATGTTGGCCTACGATAGTCACAAAGAAAATAAATGAGTTACAGAGTGGTTCACTCGGGCCAATGCGGTACCGGGTGCCAACCACGCCTCCCCAGGTTCGGGGCGTGACAAGAACCATATTTATCACATCCATAAATGCCACCGGGGAAGTTGTCAAGCCGAAGGACATCACTAAAAACACATAGTGCCGAGCCTTCTTCGAAACATCTGAAGCACGAATCTTTAGTTGATGATACCCATACCTCAAGTCGATCTTAGAGAACACCTTAGCACCCTGTAACTGATCAAACAAATCATCAACACAGAGAAACAAGTACTTATTATTAATGGTTACTTTGTTCAACTGGCGGTAAAATAATTCACATCCGCGTACTCCCATCATTCTTCTTACAAACAACATCGGTGCAACCCACAGAGACACACTGGCTCTAATGAACCCCTTTGCGAGAAAATCTTTAAGTTATTCCTTCGACTCCTTCAGATCCACGCGGTACAGTGGATAGAGATAGGTTAGGTGTCTGGCGCCAAATCAATACTAAAATTGATATGATGATCCAGTGGCCTGCCTAAATACATTAGAGAAATCCCCCACCACGAACACTAAATTAATCATGGGAATCTCCATATTAGTATCCCGAACATAAGCCAGATAGAACAAACAACCCATCTCGACAATATGTCGAGCCTTCAATGAAAAGATAACCCGACTAGAAATACTGATAGATGAACCCCTCCACTCTAATCTAAGAAACTCTGACATAACCAAGGTAACAGTCTTGGCATGGAAATCTAGAACCGCATAGTACAGAGACAAGCACTTCACACCCAGGATGACCTCAAAATCGGTAATATCAAGTAACAAAGATCCGCTCTGGTCTCATAACCACAGAAAGTCACAATATATGATGGGTAAACCTGATCCACCACAACAGATTCACCCACTGACGTGGATAAATATACCTGAGAATCAAAGGACTCATGAGATACATCTAGATGAGTAGAAAATAGAGAAGACATATATGAATATGTAGACCCTAGATTAAATAATATCGACGCATCCTTACCACAGACAAAAATAATACATGTGATCATGGCGTCTGAGGCTACTGTACCTGGTCAGGCTGGGAAGGCATAGAATCTTTCTGGAGCGCCACCTGGCTAGCCTCCACCTCTAGGGAAATCCTACCCACCTTCCCTCTGCCTCTAGTCGGCGGGACGATCGGTGTAGAAATTATCGCGATGATCATAGGTTGATGGCCCTGCTACACTGCCTTGCTCCGAAGTCTTGGGCAAAATCTCCTCATATGACTATGCTCCCCGCACTCGTAGCAACCACTCGATTCAAAAGATGACTGACCTTGGGTCTGACCCTGGTAACCTGAATACTCACGAGGAGAACCCTGAATAGTCGGTGGATGGTAGGTGCTCTATAGAACATCACTGAAGTAGGGCCGCGCTGGAGTACCCCGAGAATGCGGTGGTGCTAAATACATGGTCCTTCTAGACTGGCCCCTCACAAACTAACCTCTGCTCCCACATGGAGCACCAGTGGATCCTCCTAAATATAGAGGCATCTTGTCGCTCGGTTCCTACTCTCGGCCCTGCTGACAGACACCCTCGATCCTCTGAGCTATCTCTACAATCTGTTGGTAATAAACCCACATCTCAACCTCTCAAGATATAGTAACCCGAGTACTATAATGCAAGCCAACTATAAACCTCTGCACGCTCTCTACATCTGTGGGGAGTAAAATAAGTGCATGGCGAGACAACTTAGAGAACCTCACCTCACAATCAGACACAGACATCTGACCTTGTTGGAGCCGCTCGGACTAACCCACACCTCTTCCCTCTAAGAGGGTGGCATATATCTCTCCAAAAAGAAACGTCTAAACTGGTCCCAAGTAAAGGGAAGTGAACCTGCTGGCCTGCTACAGATATACGACTGCCACCATCTAAGGGCCTTGCCCTCCAGCTGAAATATGGTGAAGTCCACCACGATCAATGAATGTCACGGTACAACATCCACAAGTCGTGATAGCACCTAACCCAGCCCGCTAGGTAAGCCCACAGACACATGATTAATAATGAAAATGAAACAACATGGTCGAATAACTCAACAAAGGAAGAATACCATAAAATATTTGAGAATAAAGTCAAAATACTACTACAACCAACCCCAAAATCTAGTGCCAATAAGTGCACGAGCACTACTGAATAATAAGATACGAAATAAATCATGTGATACGACTGTTTAAACATGAGAAATAGTAAAGATAAGGATAATAAAAAGAGAACTTCAAGGACTGCGGACGGTATGGAAGTTACCTCGTAGTCTCGCAAATAGCTGGCACAACTCAAGTCTGTAAATCACCTCACCTGGATGTACCTAGATATCCACATGAAGTGCAGAGTGTAGTATGAGTACCACCGACCCAATGTACTCAATAAGTAACAAAACTACCCTTGGGTTGAAAGTACCAACGAGCTCAGGACAACAACCAAATGCCAGGACCAATAACGTATAATAGTTCAGAAAATACAGGATAAAACATAGAAATAGTATATCAATGATATATAGTATAGCTCGTTCTCATTTCAGAAATTTAGGCATGCTTTCAACTATAACAGTTTAACAACAAACAGGGATAAAGCAAATCAACTACCAGTTAGCATGAGGAAAGTATATCTCTACGCGTACATATCAAGTGTACACGTAAATGAACAGTATCACAATGGATCGATCAATAGTATTTACACCCCTCACTGTAGGGGTGCATGGCATAACTGCCCGTCACCAAGCGCAGATATGAAACATTGTGTCTTCGCCCATTGTGGCATGCCAGACTCCGGAGGGGTGAATCTTGTCCAAGTGCTAATTATAATCACTTCCCAATAATGAGGCATGGTGCATGTGTCGCCAAAAAAAATTACACTCAGCCCAATATGGGCTTGGCATACACGTCACCTCAACATTAGTACCCAACCGGCTCTAAGGCCCAAACTCAGTCATTTACTGTTCAAGTCTCAGATGAACACATCTCAAATATTCAATTAAATATTTTACCCTTAAGCCATATCAGCAACATGTGTGGAATCAAATAAAAAGTACTAAGACAGAGTTATCATACACGGATATAGTATCATGACTGACAACATGTGTGCAAATAAGGTATATAACTCAAAAATTGCAATAATAGCCCTAAGGAGTCTCAAACATTTAGCACATAGCTAAGAGATGATGTCTAACTTTATTCACAATTCGAATAATCAAACAAGTAGAGAGGCGATAACATGATATGATAGAAAAACAAGTTCGATATTATCCTAAAGGTCTCCCCAAACCATGAACATACCGGTGCACGCACATACGCCTGTCACCAAGTGCGTACGTCACCCCAATATCTTTCATATAACATAGTCATTGGGGTTAAATACCCTCAAATCCAAGATTAAATGTGTTAATTTCCTTAAACTACGCAAATCACAACCCCAACAAGCCCTTCCCAGGCGTATCGGCCTCCAAATGACTCGAATCTAGTCACAAACAACTCAATCTCAACAAATAACATTGTAGGAATAACTTCAAACAATAAAGTTTCGATATTTATCAAAATCAAAAAGTAAACCCTCAGGATCGCACATCGAAACTTGAAGAAATTCATAAATTTTGGAAACCCATTCAATTACAAGTCCAACCATACCAAAACCATCCAATTCTAACCTCAGATAGACCTTCAAACCTCCATTTTTAACTTTTGAAAAGTCTCCACCAATATCTCCTTTTCTTCACTTTAATTCACTAAATAAATGAGAAAAACAAGAATGGAATAATGATAATGAACAAACTCGAGTTACAAACACTTACCCCGATCCAAATGTAAAAATCCCCTCCAAAATCGCCCAAAATCGAGCTCTACAACTCAAAATATGAAAATAATACTCTAACCCCCGATCTCGAACTTAAACTTTCTGCTGCCTAGTTATTGTAAAACGCGATCTCAGAAACAACCTCGCGATTTCAAAGAACAAAATGCACACCGTCCTCAAAACACCCTACACGAACGCAAAGAGGCAGTTGCGAATGTGATGGTTACCAAACCTGCACTTGTGTGAAAATGGACTAAGCTACAGGATCGCATAATCCTTACGGCTAATACCCCTAGATGACCCTCCTCTAAGAAAACGCATGGACATTCTCATCCGCGATGAGCTGAGACCTAAAAAGCTAAGCGAACATGATGAACAAATATCCAGCTGCCAACAACAAACTCGTTGCGATCGTCCCTATCTTCGCGATTGCGGAAGAGGAAACCATGTACTAGAAATCAGCAACTCAACAAGGTCCAAAATGAGTCCGAACATTATCCGAATCACACCCGAGGCCCCCGGGACCCCATCTAAACAAACTAATAGGTCATATAACACGATCAAACTTAGTTAAAGCCTCAAATCACATCAAACAACATCAAAATCACGAATCACACCCCAATTCAAGCCTAATGAACTATTGAACTTCCAACATCTAAAACTAATTCCAAAATATACCAAAAAAACTTTGATTGACCTCAAACTTTGCACACAAGTCATACATGACATAACAGACCTATTCCAACTCCCGAAACCAAAATCCATGTTACACCATATGCATCCCAAAGTAATGTGTAATAAATATAAGACTTTTTAATTATGATTTAAATTATTTTAAATTAATTATATGAACATATATGATGTTTAGATATAAAATATAAAGTTTGAGAAAGATCAAATTTAAGTTGCGAAAAAACCGACTAAGGATTTGCCTTGTAATGAAGCTTTTTGAGCAATAATTTTCGTGTGTTATATGAGATCTTTTTGGGACATATTATATACCAAATTGAAGGTCTTGGATTTTAGTTTCCAACTATCTTAACCGTTTGTTCATAGAACATCCCAATAAAAAGATATAAACGTTGGAAAAAGGGTCAATGCTAGGATGCCAAGCTAGCACCTCTTTGACTTTTCAAAAGTGGATATATATATATATATATGTATATATATATATATATATACATATATATCCATTATTTCGTCTCTTTCTTCATTTTCCACAGTCCACGACCAAAATGATACCATAAACATACCCTTAAGCTCTCTAAAAGGGTTTCGAAGAAGATTAACATCCCAAGTACGAAATCAAGAAGCGATAACATTAGAACGATCCCTACGATGTAAGTATTATTATGACACCTCTCTTTTTCTTTGTAGTTTCAGTTTGGAAGGTAATGCATAGTTAATAAATATCAAGGAAGGTTTATAAATTCATTTCATAATAGTTAGAACTCACGGGATGGTGATTGGAAGCCGTGAGTTTGATTTATTTCACTTTTAGTGGACTGTTTGTAGTCCACTCGTGTTGCCTATTGTGCTGATGATTTATCGAGTTTGGAAGGATAAATGGCATGGAGAAACGCCACATTTGTTAGGGTATTGGGTTGGTCGCTCGTTGTTGTAATATCAAGCTAATTGATAACTTGTTGATTGGGTGTGTTATGGTATATATTGTTGTATTAAAGGTCCCGAATTGTAGTTAGGTTGTTATGAGTTTCTCGTTGTTTTTTGTTGTTGTTTCGCCTATTGTAGGATTGAGGGAGCAGTAAAATCAGGGAAAATGCTGCACATTTTATTTTACAATCGAGTTATCGTTTGAGATACGTGATATACTAGCACCATCTAAGTTGTACATGTATTTATTTGTTATAGGGTTGGCGTGCTAGTTGTCATAAGCTTGTTGTTGAGTTCATTGACAACTTGAGGTATGTTAAGGCTATACCTTCTTTCCTTTTGGCATGATCCATATGATACAATGAAACGAGCAAAAACACAACTTTCACAAATGATTCTATTCTTAGAAGTACTAGGGTTGCCTATGTTCTTGAATCCCCATATGTCCTACTATCATATCGTTTAAACATGGGTCACATGACATTCCGAGAGATCTTATTCACTTACTTCACTATGCATTATATTCATTTATACATGTTTATTGACCAATGACCAGATGGCGTTATATACGCGTATAATATATGTATGATGGGTATGGGGAAAAGATATGGCATTATATATGATATGATGGGTTTCCCTTAGAGTCTTGATGATGTTATTTACGTATATATCTATGCATGATATGAAATTTATACGCGTACGCATGACACTATAAATGTTTCATGATTCACAAAGCTATTCAGACTTATAGGTTGAGTCATTTACTCCATGTTTCTTTCATGTCTTTTATATATTGATTTTATGCCTACATACTCGATATATTATTCGTACTAACACCCCTCTTTCCTGGGGGCCTGTGTTTCATGCCCGCAGGTGTAGGTTGACAGGCTGATAGTCCCCCTTCTTGGGATCCTTGTTCAGCGAGATTTGGTGTGCTCCATTTGATCCAGAGCTGCTATTGGGTTTTGGTACGATAATTTTGTATAAATATATGGGTATGACGGGGGCCAGTCCCATCCTTTATACAACTGCACACTCTATTAGAGATATGTAGGAAGTCATGTTAGTTGGATAGTATGTGTCCTTGTCGGCTCGCCCTACCATATTTCGTATATATATGTTATATGTCTTTTGGGAATGTTTTCCGGCATATGTTATTCACATGAATCGGTAGTTTATTGCCAGACGTTATGCGTGACCTACACTTATTTCATGTCTATATCTTAGATATATTCTTAGGGGTGTTCGGCAGGTAGAACTCGGTCACTCATTATGGACCATCGGTTTGGGTCGTGACAAAAGTGGTATTAGAGCAGTTCTATCCTAGGGTTCTCTACGAACCGTGTCTGATAAATTCTTGTTTATGAGTGTGTTGTGCACCACACTTATAAACATGAGGCTGCAGTACATATAGGATTTAATCTTCCCTTCTTATCTTAGATCGTGCGATATAAGGATTCATTTTTCAAAACGATATGTTATGTTTTTCAACAATGCCCAAGAAGGCTAGCCGTCCAGAAGGGCAAATCCGTGGCTGATGAGACTGCGAGTCGAGCACCACCAATAGCCAGGGCTCGGGTAGTGTCGCATTGTGAGACTCCATCTCAGAATTCACACACCCTGCCTTTTCCAGAGGAGATCCAAGGGGCGTGGATATCTATTGCACATCTCCCGCTCGGTCTCCCAAGTAGCCTCCTCGAGTGGATGGCGTCTCCATTGAACTTTCATTGAAGCTTTATTCCTTGATCTAAACTTTCAAACCTGCATATCCGAAATGGCCACCAGCCCCACATCATAAGTCAAATCTCCATCAAACAGAAATTTGTTGAAGTCCAAAACATGAGACGGATCACAATAATACTTCCGTAGCATGAAAATATGATACATTCGGTGAACACCCGATAGACTAGGTGGAAATTCAAGCTTGTAAGCCACCTCTCCAATCCTATCAAATACCTCTAAATGGACGATATACCGAGGGCTCAACTTGCCCTTCTTCATGGACCTCATCACACCCTTCAAGGGAAATACTCAGAGTAATACCTTCTCTCCCACCATATATGCAACATCACAAACCTTACGATCACGGTAACTCTTCTGTCCAGACTCTGCGATGTGAATCTGATCCTAAATCAACTTGACCTTTTCCATGGCATCCTGAACCATATCCTTGCCCAACAACCTAACCTCCCACGGTTCAAACCAACCACCTAGAGAACGACACTACCTCCCATATAAGGCCTCATTAGGATCCATCTGAATACTCGATTTGTAGTTGTTGTTGTAGGCAAACTCTACAAGTGGTAGAGACTGATCCGAACAACCCCTGAAATCCATAACACAAGCGCATAACATATCCCTCAAAATTTGAATTGTGCACTAGGACTGTCCGTCCGTCTGGGGTGGACTGACATACTCAACTCGACATGTGTGCCCAACTCTCGCTACACTACTCTCTAAAATTCAGGTGTGAATTGCGTGCCCCAATCAGAAATAATGGACACTCGCACACTGTGAAGACGAACAATTTTGCGGATATAGATCTCATCCAACCGCTCATAATAATAGGTAGTCACAACCGGAATGAAATGTGTGGAATTAGTCAACCGGTCCATAATCACAAAAATAGCATCGAATTATTCAAAGTCCATGGGAGCCCAACAACAAAGTCCGTGGTAATACGCTCCCACTTCCACTCGAGAATCTCAAGTCCCTAAAGCAAACCGCTTGGCCTCAAATGCTCATACTTCAATTGCTGATAGTTCAAGCACCGAGCTACATATTCCACTATATCTTTCTTCATTCTCCTCCAAAATAGTGTTGCCTCAATTACTGATACATTTTGGTGGCACTTGAATGAATGGAATACATCAAACTATGGGCCTCCTCAGGAATTAACTCACGTAACCCATCAACATTAGCCACACAAGTCCCACCCTGCATCTGTAGCACCCCATCATCTCCAATAGAAACCTCCTTGGCATCACCTTATTGTACCATGTCCTTAAGGAAAATCAAATGGGGGTCGTCATACTTACGCTATCTAACGCGCTCATACAAAGAAGATCAAGAGACCACGCAAGCTAGAACTCGACTAGGCTCTGAAACATCTAATCTCACAAACTGATTGTTCAAGGACTGAACATCTTATGATAGTGGTCTCACACCGACTGGAATATATACAAGGCTACCCATACTCACCGACCTTCTACTCAAAGCATTGTCCACCATATTGGCCTTTCCGGGATGAAACAAAATGGTGATATCATAGTTTTTTAACAGCTCCAACCATCCCCGCTGCCTCAAATTAGATCTTTCTACTTAAACAAGCGTTGTAGACTTCGATGATCTGTGAATACCTCATAAGACACCCGTAGAGATAATGCCTCAAAATCTTTAATGCATGAACAATGGCTGCCAACTCTAAATCATGAACGAGGTAGTTCTTCTCATGGGGCTTCAACTGGCGTGAAGCATAAGCATTCAGTCTGCCCTCCTACATCAAGACACACCCAATACCAATCCGATAATCATCACAAAGTATCATATATGAACCTAATACAAAAGGCAAAACTAGAACTAGAGTCATGGTCAAGGCAGTCTTGAGCTTCTGAAATCTCTCCTCACACTCATCATACCACCTGAATAGGGCACCCTTCTGGGTCAATCTAGTCAAAGGTGACGCAATGGATAAGAAATCATCATGAAACGGCGATAATACGCGGTAAAGCCAAGACAACTCCAAATCTCAATAGCTGAAGATGGTCTAGGCCAACTCTGAACTGCCTCAATCTTCTTCGGATATGCCTTGATACCCTTACTGGACACCACATGCCCTAAGAATGCCACAAATTCAAGCCAAAACTCACACTTGGAGAATTTAGCATAAAGTTTCTTCTCTCTCAATGTATGTAGTACAATCCTAAGATGCTGCCCATGTTCCTCATGGCTGCATGAGTACACCAGTATATCATCACTGATTACTATGACAAAATAATCAAGATATGGTTGGAATACACTGTTCATTAGCTGCATAAATTCTACTAGGCATTGGTCAACCCAAAAGACATCACAAGGAACTCGTAATGACCATAGTGGGTCCTGAATACCGTCTTCACCAGAATACCGAATCTTCAACTGGTGATACCCACACCTCAAATCAATCTTAGAGAACACTCTAGCACCATGTAGCTGGTCAAATAAGTCATCAACGTGCGGTAGTGGGCACTTGCTCTTAATGGTAACTTTTTTCAACTGCCTATAATCAATGCACATCTGTATAATACCATCCTTCTTTTTCACAATTGAATCAGTGCACCCCAAGGAGACATACTAGGCCTAATGAATCCCTGTTGGTGCCATTAAATACGAGGGGATAGAGATGTCTGAGTGTCTGACACCAAGTCAATACCAAAATAAATGTCCATGTTGGATGGCATGCCCGGCAAGTCTACAAGGAATACATCCTGAATGTCTCTCACTACCAGAACAGACTCAATGGTAAGAGTATCAACACTAATATCCCTCACATAGTCTAATTGTGCCACATATTGTAACGACTCGACTAGTCGTTTTGAGATCCAGAGAGTCGTTCAGTAGTTGAGAGTCATGAACAGCTTCATTTCGGGTATTATGACTTGTGTGTATGGTCAGAATTGAAATTCAGGAGGTTCGGAGTTAAATTGAAAGGAAAATTCTCATTTCAGAAGCCTTAAGTTGAAGAAATTGAGTAAGACTGGAATTTTGAGTAAACGGCCTCGGAATCAGGATCCGAAGGTTCCAGCAGTTTCGTATGACGATTTCGGACTTGGGCGTATGTTCGGATCGGGATTTGGATAATCCGGGAGCATTTCAGTGTATTTTGTGGAAGTCAGCATTTTTGAAAAAATTTCCTAAGTTTGGCTTAAAGAGCATTTCAAAGATATTGATGCCCGTTTGGGATTTCGAGTCTAAGAATAGCTTCATATGGTGATTCTGGAGTTGGGAGCGTGATTGAAAGGGAATTCGGATGTCCGGAGGTCATTTTGAAGTCATTTGGCTAAAGATAGAAATTTGAAGGTTTTTGAGAAGTTTGACCGAGAGTTTGACTTTTTGATATCGGGGTCGGATTCCAGTTCTGAAAGTTGGAGCACGCCCATAATATTGAGTTTGACTTGTGTGCAAAATTTGGGGTCAATCGGATGTGATTTGATAGTTTTTGGTGTCGGATGTAGAAGTTTGAAATTCTAAGTTCTTAAATATTTGGATTGGAGAGTGATTCATGATTTAGACGTTGTTTGATGTGATTTGAGGCCTTGAGCGAGTTCGTATCATGTTTTGGGACATGTTAGTATAATTGGTTAAGGTCTCAAGGGTCTCGGGTGGATTTCGGAAGGTTAACGGAATGAATTTCGGACTGAGGAATTGCTGAAATTTCTGCAGAAAAAGCTGTTTTCACAGCAACTAATGCAATTGCAGACATGAGTTTGGAAGCTTATATCTCAAAATCTATAAGTAATATGAAATTTTACAAAATATGAAAATTGTATATCTTGAAGTCTAGTTTTCAGAACATTAAATCATTTGTTATTTGGAGTTTTGTGCAAAACATTATGACTGACTGAAGATGGCTGGTAGAGCAGTTTTCGCCAGATTTTCTGATGCCTGGAGCTGACTTTAAAAGCTCATATCTCAGAATATATAATGAGTTATATGGTTTACAACCTATAAAAATAAGGATCTTCGAGTCTAGTTTCTAAATATTCAAACCGTTTGTTATTTGAATATTTCTACAAGAAGTTATGGGTGTTTTAACAGAAGGTGTCCAACAAGGGAAAATTTTAATAGGATGTACAACCTGTACAACACAAGTGCAAGGTACAACCAGGTGAAGCATGGGCAGATTCTTTATACACCAATTTGGCCCATTTTCTTTCATTTCTTTCATTTGGCTTGGATGATTTTGGAGAGCATTTCAAGGGGGATTTAATCGAGCATCAAAGGTAAGTTATTTCTACTTATTTCCAAGTTAAATACAAGATTTATTACATAGATTTGATATGAGAAATCGGAAAAATGTGGGGAAATTGCAAGGAAACCTAGAATTGATAAACTTTGATTTTAGCCACGAATTGAGCATGAATATTGGAGTAAATTGTGTGATTGAACTAGTAAAGCCTCGGGTAGAGATTATCTTCAAGAAATTTTGGAATCCGGGCACGTGGGCCCGAGGGCATTTTGGTCAATTCACTGAGCGGAGTTGGGAAATTATATAATTTGAATTTTTTTAGCAAATATTAGAGTATATTTTCATTGGATCTTCGTTATTTGGATAGTTTGGAGACGTTGTGCATCCATTGGAGGTGTCGTAGAGGTTTGGAAGCCGGTGGTGAATATTCGGAGCGAGGTGAGTCTCCTTTGCAACCTTGTAAGAGGGAATTATTCCCATAGGTGTCCTATGTACTGTGTGTGACTGTTTGTGGGGGCTACGTGCGTACCAAGTGACGAGAGTCCGTACGTAGCGACTATTATTGTTATGTCCGGGTAGTTAGGCCCTACACCATGCCTTATATTTTCCTTGTGTTGACTTATATGTTATGTTATGAGATCTTGTTATATGTGGTTTCTGTTTCTCTGAGACTTACAGATTTTAAATAATATAAGAGTAATTGTTTTACGGAAATAGCATGAAAAAACTGTTTTACGGGAGTTGATATGAAAGGAAATTGTTTATCGTAACAAAATATGATGAAAGATATTATTGTTTCCCTGAGCATTCATTGACTTAAATAATTGAAAAGGATTTGAAATGTGAAGTAGACTTAATACTTTATGTGTGCATGTTGCCGCTTTGCAAATTTACATTCCGCGAGCGATTTGTGATATACCCCACTCTTATGGGATCGGGCCGTACACCACGGCAAAGGTTACGGGATGGGATCGGGCCGTATGCCACGGCAGAGTGATGAGAGATTATATCATAGGAGCGGGCCGTACGCCACGACAGAGTGATGAGAGATTATATCATAGGATCGGGCCGTACGCCATGGCAGAGTGATGAGAGAGTATATTATGGGATCGGACCGTACGCCACGGCGAAGACTACAGGGTGGGATCAGGCCGTATGCCACGACAAAGATTACAGGATGGGATCAGGCCGTACACCACGGCGGAGCGATGAGAGTGAGTACCATATGGGAGCGGGCCGTACGCCATGGCGGATACCAAACTTGTTTGATTTTAAATTGTTATTAGATACCTGGTATTGATGTACTTGATTATTTGTCTTACATGCCTACTGTTTTCCTTACATCCTGCTTACCTTATTACTGTTGGACCTTAGTGAGTATCGAGTCGACCTCTTGTCACTACTTTTTCGAGTTTAGACGGGATACTCACTGGGTACATATATGTATATGTACTCATGCTACACTTTCTGTGTATTTTGTTGCACAGGTATCTTCATAGCTCAACGATTGATTTGGAGACTTATTCGGGCTGCATCCATCCAGAGGCATTCCGCAGCTGCCAGAGTCTACCTCCTGTGTACTTACATTTCATATTTTTTGTCTTTGTCCAATTTGTTTTCATACAAGCGTTGTATAATTGTATAAATTCTTAGAAATTGCTCATGGACTTGTGTCGCCGGGTTCTGGGGGATGTCTTGGTATTTCTTCTGTACTATGTTGGATTTCCTGTTGTATTTAATTTACAAAGGGATTTACTTGTTTAAATTATAAGATGAAATAAGGGCAAAAATCTCGATATAGTTAAACATGAAAGTATTTCTTATTGATTAAGGGGTTGGCTTGCCTGACAGCGATGTCCGGCGCCATCACAACCCATAGGTTTTGGGTCGTGACACTCATCCCTTCCAAACCATCTGTTGGGCCTTCAAATATGAAATCACTCTACTGGTAACATAGTCTAGAGAACCTCTCCACTCAACCCTAGGCAATCCCGGCGTCGCTAACGTCATGGTCTTATAGTGAAAATCTAGAATAGCGTGGCATGGTGACAACCAATCCATGCCTAAAATCACATAATCAACCATACTAAGCAATAAAAGATCAATTCTCGTCTCCAATCCCCCAATAGTCACCACACACGATCGATATACACGGTCCACAATATTACAATCACCCATCGGTATGGATACATGAACAATCGTAACTAAGGAGTCACGGGCATATCCAAATAACGAGAAAAGTACGATGATACATATGAATAAGTGGAACCAGGATCAAATAATATGGAAACATCCATGTGGCACACTGAAAAAAACTTGTGATTACTGTGTCTGAATCAATTGCCTCTAGCCTAGCGTAGAGAATAACCACCACATGTCTGACCTACCCCTCTACCGCGACCTTGACCCATACGGCCTCCACCCCGATCTAGCTGAGCATTGTAAAACACTCCCTACTACACTATACTTCTATAGTGACAGAGATAATACTTCCTCACATGCTCCAACTCTCCACGATTATAACAACCTAGAGTTAAAATGGTGGTGGGGCCTGATCGGACCTTGAGAACTAGAACAATCATTGGAAGAGCCCGATAATGTCGCACCCTGAACTGATGCAGCACGGGATGAACTCCAAGCTAGGAGGGCACTAAAATATGATTGACCCGGATGAGCACTGTATGAACCATTACTAGCTAATGCACAACGATGAACCGCACGAGCCATCTAAGCAGGCTCGTAAGGACGACCTCTGTTGTAATGTGACTGACCTCAAGATGAGCTACCACTGAAACCACCAAAACTACGAGGCCTCTTACCCTCCCGGTTCTCATGCTCAAGCCTATTAACAAACTCCAAGCGCTTAGAAATCTTGACCACTTGGTCATACTTATCATCCGTCTCGGCCTCTCGGGCCAAACTGTAACGTAGGCCATAGTTGAGGCCATCAATGAACCTCCTAATAAGCTCTCTCTCCGTGGGAACCAACCATATAATATGACGGGCCAAATCTAAGAACCTCATATCATAATAGGTCACAATTATCTTCCTAGCGTAGCTGCTCAAAATATCTATCAAACTCCTCCCTACGAGGCTATGGGACAAACTTCTTAAAAAAGAAAATGGAGAACCCATGCCATGAAAGTGGCGTTGCACCAACTGGCATGCTCAACTCATAGTCCTACATTATTGGTAGGCTGCCCCAGTTAACTGGAAAGTGGTAAATGCAACTCCACTGGTCTCCAAAATACCTATTATGTGAAGAATACGCTAACACCAGTCTAGGAAATCTTGGGCATTCTCTCACTCCTCCACGTGAAACTCTGGAGGCTGTAGCCGCCCAAACCTCTCTAGTCTCGTCTGCTCCTCATCACTCACAGGTGGGCCAGCCTCGGATCGAGTAGCAGCAACCGGCTGGACTGGTAGTACCCTCGATATCTGGAATCCCTAAGTTGCCTGCTCTAGGATACGAGCGGTAGGAGTCTGAGCATCTCTCCCAACTTGAGAAGTGGTTGGTGCGGTTGAAACTGAAACTACATGAGAAAGGCTAGTGTGTAAGGTCAAAATATGGGCCAAAGCCTCCTAAAGGCTTGGGATCACAATGGGCATAGTTGGTGCCTGAGTTGGTCCCACCGACTCAACAACATCTGGTATCTTGTCCTCAGTTGGAGAAATTTGTATCTTCTCCTCAGCTGCAGTACGAGCCACACCTCGGCCCTTACTGCGACCCCATCTAGTGGTCCTGGTGGCCATCCTCCTGATGTCACACGTGTCCTCACCATCTATGAGAGAATAGAAGAGTCAAGTTTCAAATTTTGAAATTAACAAATTTGCATAATAAGAATGCAAGAAAGTAAAGTTTCCTAATAGTTTGGTAGCCCCTCGAAGATAAGTACATATGTCTCTTTACCGATCCATAAGACTTTACTAAACTTGCTTTTGACTCGTGAGATCTAAGCAACCTAGTGTTCTGATACCAACTTGTCACGACCCAAAATGTACCAAGTCGTGATAGCACCTAACTCAACCCGCTAGGTAAGACAACATACACATGATTAAAAATAAAAGTTAAATAACATGGTCTAATAACTCAACAAGGAAAGAATACCATAAAATATCTGAGAATAAAGTCAAAATACTACTACAACCAACCCCAAAATTTTCAAGAAGTACACGAGCACTACTGAATAATAAGGTACGAAAAATATCCTCTAATACAATTGTTTGAACATGAGAAACAGTAAAGATAAGTATAGTAGAAAGTGAACTCCAAGGATTGCGGACGGTATAGTAGCTACCTCGTAGTCTCGCAAATAGTAGGCACAACTCAAGCCCGAAAATCACCTCGGCCGAATGTACCTAGATCTCCACACGAAGTGCAGAGTGTAGTATGAGTACATCCTACCCAATGTACTCAATAAGTAAAAAAACTACACTTGGACTAAAATTATTGACGAGCTCAGAATAACAGTCAAATACCAGTAATAATAACCGATAACAGTTCAAAAAATACAACATAAATTGTAGAACACTAGATCAATGATATCATGTACAACTCGTTCTCATTTTTGAAATTTAGGCATGCTTTCAAGTATAACAGTTTAACACCCAACACAAATAAGAAAGTCAATTACCAATTAGTATGAGGAAAGTACATCTCTAAGCCTACATATCAAGTATACACGTAAATCAACAGTGTCACAGTGGATCCATCAAAATTATTTACACTTAGCGATGTACGCGTACCTGGCATAACTGCCCATCATCAAGCACGTATATGAAACACTAAGCATGCGCCTATTGCTAGCATGTCAGACTCCGAAGGACCGGATCCTGCCCAAGCGTTAATTATAATCACTTAGCCCAATAATTATGCCTGGTGCACGCGTCGCCACAAAACAATAACACTTAGCCCAATATGGAACTGGCGTACGTGTCACCTCATAATCAACAAAAATAGGCTCTAAGGCCCAAACTCCGTCCTTTACCATTAAAGTCTTAGACGAACACATCTCAGATATTAAATTAAACAGTTTTACCCTTAAGCGATATCAGTAGCATATGATAAATCAAATAAAAAGTACTAAGACAAAGTTATCATACCTGGATATACTATCATGACTGAGAAGATGTGTGAAAATAAGTTATATAACTCATAGACTGCAAGAATAGCCCTTAGGAGTCTCAAACAGTTAGCACATAGCCAAGACATGATGTTGTAACGACCCGGCCGGTCGTTCCGAGAGTAATAGCCCTGTTTCCCCCGTTTTTGCTTCATTATATGTGGTTCAGATTCATTATATTTTGTTAGATTGGTTGGCTCAGGTTCGGAGCGATTTTTTCGAGAAATGAGACACTTAGTCTCTTAACTTGGTTCAATAGTTGGAAAAGTCAACTGAAAGTTGACTTATTGGTAAACGACCTCGGAATGTAGATTTTATGATTCGGAGAGCTTCTTTAGGTGATATGGGACTTAGTAGTGTGTTCGGACTGTGGTTTTGATGTCCAGAGTAGAATTAGGCTTGAATTGGAAAAATTGAGTTTTTTCGCGATTTCCGGTTGATAGTGGAAAATTAGCTATCGGGGTCGGAATGGAATTCCGAAAAGTTGAGCAGGTTCGTAGTTTCATTTTGGTAATGGTGCAAATTTCCAGGTCATTCGGACGTGTTTTGGTTGGTTTCGACATCATTGGCAAAAGTTAGAAATCTCAAAGTTCATAGGCTGGAATCCGGTGTGATTTTGGGTGTTTTGGCATTGTTTTGGGTGTTTTGAGGGCTTGACTAAGTTTGAATAAGGTTATGGGATGTGTTGGCATGTTTGGTTAAGGTCTCAAGGGCCTCGGGTGAATTTCAGGTGGTTAACAGATCGATTTTTGGATTTTGGAGATGGCAGTTTTGCTGGTTTCTGTTGCAGGCATTTTTGTTGTTCGCGATCGCGTAGGCTAAGTTGGTCAGGGATGAAATTTTCTCTATGAAATCGCAGAGGTTAGATCGCGATCGTGTGTGTCTGTGATGTTGTGCTACTCAAACGCGTGGTCAATGTCGCGTTCACGTAGAGGAGAGTGAGCTGGTGAGGAGTGGAATGATTTATGCTATGCGATCGCGTGGGAAGGGTCGCGATCGCGTAAGTTGGGAAGGAAAAGCTTTGCGATTGCGTGGTCCGCGATCGCGTAGGGTTAAACGAGGGGCCTGGGCACTGTGCTTTAAAATCCACATCTGCGAGTTTGAGCCTACTTCCACCATTGTTGGACGAAATTAGGGCTCTTCAGAGAGATTCAAAGAGGGATTCAAAGGGGAACGTTTGGATGTAAGATTTTTTACTTCATAACTCGATTCTATGTTGTTTTCTTAGTAATTAAACTCTAAATTAGTTGGATTTAAACCCAAAATTTGGGTAAGTCAGGGCATGAGAAATTGGGACTTTTATTGAGTAATTGAAAGGGCTATTGTGATCCGATTTTGATGTTCTTAGTATGTATAGACTCAAGAAAGGATGAGGATTCTTGTGATGCAATTTTTATAGAATTCCGAGATGTGGGCTGGGGGGCCGCGTTTGTCCAATTTTGGGAATTTTGGTTAAATTTTATAATTGTGAGTGGGCTTTGTTCCTTTAGCGTATATTGATGATATTAATATGGTTTTGGTTAGATTCGAAGCAATCGAGACCCGATTCGAGAAGCAAAAGCATCACGAATTAGTATTTGGGCCGGTTTGAGGTATGTAATGACTGTAAATCTTGTCTTGAGGGTATGAAACCCGTACTTCATATTTTCTTACTATTTTCGGAGTGGCGCACATATCGGATGATGAGTGTGTGGCGTGCACTGATTGTGGATTTGGACATGGTCCTTCCCGTGGAAATTATTGAGTTGCGTATTTACTTTTAAATCATATGTTAAATCGTGTTTAAAGACTTTTGTTATATTTGGGTTGTAAGCCATGTTTGAGTCCTTGTGCCGACTTGTTTTAGACTCCTTGGGGGCTTTTACTTCTATTTCCTCACTATGTTGACTTATGATTTTCACTCAGTCACATTATGTTTAACTGATTTCGAAACTCAGCCTTATTTACACTATTTTGAGATATAAAATGATGATTTGGTTGAGTACCCCATTTTACTGATAGCCCGAGTGGATTTTTGAGAGTTTCTGACTGAGTGAGGCCGAGGGTCTGATTGTGAGGATATGATATGCCACGAGGTGGCTTGATATTAGCGCTTGGGCTGAAGGATCCCCTCCAGAGTCTGTACACACTCCGAGTGAGCGCAGGTACTTCTACTAAGTGTGAGTGCCGAGTTTCGAGTGATGAGTGATTGGGAAGTATGAGTGAATGTGAGGTTGCCCGAGGGGCTGAGTGACTGTAAGGTATGCCCGAGGGGATGATTTCTAAGTGATGTTACGCCCGAGGGGCAGCTTTTTATATGTGTTTTGCCCGAGGGTCTAATTATGATTTTACCACTTTCACTCTGCTTTTTATGATTTTTATCATTTTTACACCAAAATTCTTGAAAAGTATGTTGAAATTGTTGGCAGGTATATTCCTAAGTGATTTTTACCAAAAATAGGTTGTTAAGCGTGATGATTTAACGTATACACTGTTGGAAAGAGCGATTGTGCTTATTGTGAAATGATGATTTGGCTTTATGTGTTTCTTACTACTCAGGCCTGATTCATTTTCATTACTACTGAGTTGGCGTACTTACATTACTCCTTGCACCTTGTGTGCAGATCCAGGTGCTAGGGCTGAGTGAGTTGTGTATTTGTTCCAGAGATTTCTAGGAGATTTTTGCGAGGTAGCCGCACGCGTCCGCAACCCTGCTCTCTCCTGCTTACTATTATAGGGTTTATTTTTTCCAGAGTTGTATATTTTATGTAGATGCTCATGACCAGTGACTCCGGGATCTCGGGATTATATTTAATATTCAGTGTAGCTTTATCTTTTTTTTAAATGTTTACATGAAACCTTTATGGGTTATCAGTTTAGTAATGATATAAATGAAAGATTATTATGATTTGAGTGTGGATATGTCTAGCCTAGTCCCACAATAGGCGCAATCACGACTTGTTTAGATTTGGGGTGGTGAGAAGTTAGTATCAGAGCGCTAGGTTATAAGACTCACCGATCATGAGCAGGTTTAGTAGAGTCTTGCGGATCGGTATGGAGACGTCTGTACTTATCTTCGAAAGGCTACAGAACCCTTAGGAAAATCTCACATTCTTGAATTCTAGTCGTGCGAATCCATTTTATTTAGCCAAAAGCGTAACTCTTGAATTCATTCCATGTATTAGAATGCGCACGTGAGCGCTTGGTATCAGCTGTGCATCGACGACTTGTGACTTCCATGGATGAGATGTGATTTTAGCATGTTGTTAATTGGCCAGTCTGGAGGACTTGAGGCCGAATTAATTCTGTGGCTTGAGTGCTATGATTTTGATTGTGTGAGCCGTGCATTTGATGACTTATATGTCTGTTGGTGTCCTTTTTGATGGGACTTTGTGACTGGATGTCTATTTGGTGAGTGTGATTTGAGGGTGAGATGTGTTCATATTGTTTGATTGTGAGAAAAGGAATGGATGGATATGTGGAAAGAACTATTGGGTGTTTGATTTCTATCTCGAGTTGGCATATGGCTTCGAGTTGTGAGGATATTCATAGACCTCTTATGTTGTTTAGTTGTAGAGTGAAGCGGATTTTTATGTTGTGTTATTAGTGATGTCTTTTGAGCTGACCAATGCCCTAGCAGTGTTCATGTATTTGATTAACGGTGTATGTCAGCCGTGTTAGCACTCTTTTTTATTGTATTCATTGATGGAAACCTGGCGTACTCACGTAGCCAGGAGGAGCATACCCAACATTTGAGGAGGGTATTATAGAAATTGATGGAGGAGAAGATTTATGCAATGTTCTCCAAGTGTGAATTTTAGTCTTAGTACCATTCTTGGGGCACGTGGTGTCTAGAGGGTATTCAGGTGGTCAGACGAGTGTGGAGAGGGCTTGCAGAAGCTCAAAATTTCATTGACCACAGCTCCAGTGTTAGTTCTGCCATCTGCTTCAGGTTCTTATACCACTTATTATGATTTCTTGAGGGTAGGCATTGGTTTGTTCTAATGTAGGAGGGTAAAGCGATTGTGTAATAGCTATGATCTTTGGAAGTGTATAGAGAGATATCACTTTGAGGCTAAGCAGACAGGGATATTTCCCGCGAGGTATTCTGAGGTTGTGTGATCCTTAAGTTGTTTTGTAGCAAGTTCTCTTTTACTAATAATTGATATATGTTGAAATTTGAGTTTAGATCGCTTGTCGGAATTGGCACGGCTATTGTAATGGTGAATGCGAGGTTGAAGATGATTTGGGATGTTAAATGGGTTGAGTTATACATGAGCTTATGATGGATTTAGTTGAATCTCACTGTGGTATGGCGGCGGTGTTATCATATGGTCATTATGAGTTACTATTTTTTTTTATCTATGGCTTTGAGCCAAGTTGGGGGAGTCCGCTAATGATAAGTTGATTGCGCGATTATGTGTTGTATTGGTTTCAGTTCGAGGTATATTGGTGGATCAGTTATGACGTGCAGAGGTGGAGTTTGGGAATGACTCGGTAAATGGAAATTCTTCGATACCGATTGTAATGTACTCTATGGGTAGATGGGTTTTATGGAATGACTGAGTGGTACTTGTAAAATGTGTAGTGGGTGTAGTGTATGGGGTTGCTTGTTGCTTCCAGTGTGTGGATTACTTCCTAGTATGTTGGTGCGCCAATGGGGCCAAGTCGTTATGTCTGCTTGATTAGTGTGATTGATATTTATGTAGAGTGGATGAGTCTCGAGAATGGTTCGGACGGATTCAAGGTTAAATATAGCAATTGGGAATCTTCAAGGTGTGTTTTGGGCTAGAATTGAGATTTACGTGGAGGGTGTCAAGACTTGTGGCATTTCTACATTATCATGGATTCTGCATATTAGTATCAAGAAGGTGAAGGTAATGGCTTTAGATTCGCATGAAGTCTCTTCAGGGTAAGTATTTTGAATGTGGTACTTTTGGGGATATGTGAGAGAGTATTCAGCGGCTTATAAGCCTCAGACGATATGGTTTTATGCTTGGGTCTCGTGTGGTGAGTCTGGGTTGAGAATTGCGGTATTATGGCAAAAAGAAGTACCAATTCGCAGGTAAGTCAGAAAGAACTTGGATAAATAGGACAACTTCGTAGTAGATCGGTTCGGCATGGTAAGGGATATGATTAGTTCTTTGGGTGTTCATGAGGCAACGAGTGTTTACAGGTGTTTCTTAGCAATGCTCTTAGATTTTTGGTGGCCTGCATAGCTTGGTTGAGTTACAAGGATTCAGTCCTGACGATTTGGTGTTGTGCAAATGGGATTCAGATAGTTCCTGATGGTTTCTACCACGGTTAGAGATGCGTATTTTCTACTGGCGTGAGGTGCAGGTGATGTATAGTGATTTGCTTCTAAATGGGATCAAATGGGAAGTTCTTGTCTAGTTGGGTGCGTAATTGCTTGTGGCTCAGAAGAGATTATGAAGTTATCATGTTTATCATAGGATGGTATGGTGTATGCAGTATGTCGTGTAGAGTGAGATTTGCATGTGTGAGGTCACGGTTTAGTTCTGGAAGGAAGGTTGGAAATTCTTAGGCAACATTGGTAGTTTCGGATGACTAGGTAGATGATCGCACTATTGGGGGGCTTGATGAGGGTATGCATTTCAGAAAGGGCATGTGTGGAGTTAAGGGTGCTTCCTTGGTATAGCGACGCTCTCTTGTTGGATCGACAACTGATATTCTAGGTTTCTTGGTGACACGGAAGGATTTTAGGGGTATCCCTCATAGAATGATTAAGTATTAGGGATGTGTTATGAGTTCGAGCGGTGGATTTGGGATCATATATGATAATTTGTGCGCTTTATGGGCTTCGAGATCGAGAGTTCTCATAAGCATATTATTTTGTGGTTCTGGACCGTGAGGATGCGAGCAAAGCTAGTCAGATGTTAGTAAATGCCATGATTCAGTCATTGTGAACCTTCGGAGAGTTATGTATCCGTTGTGAGTGACCATAGTTGATTTAGGGTTATTAGTAGGCCAGTATGCGTGTGTGTTCTGCACCGGGTTGGAATTGTTGAATCTGAATTGCTATTGTTGAGGGATGTACCATTTGATTGTCATTGAGTTTATTTGTGTTCTGAAGTGATCTATGAGTTACCCTTCGGTGTTGCGAGGAGTGGTGATTATTGGTTATATGCACACATGGTGCGGTTCTAATTGGGCTTTATAGCTAGATTTGAGTAAGGTAAGTAATTGGGTATTGCGAGATTGAGACGTATTAGTTATGTACTTTTTGATTTCGTGTAGCATGGTATCGTCCGGTTTCCCTATAGTTATGGCAATGCACTTGGAGTACTTGATGTCGAATTGCGCATGGTTATTGATTTTGTTTCCAGATGGCTGGAAGTAGTTCATGTGACCCAGCGTTTGGATGGTATCATGCATTGTAGCAGAGTTATGTGGAGGTATGATCCTTGGTGTCAGATTCGTGTGTTTTGATTTTTCGATGAGTGTCAGGATCTTAGCATGGTGTTGTGACGGTAATTGTTAATGGCAGGATGGTCCTCTTGTGTGAATCTTTTATATAATTTTATTACATTGGGATGTTTCTATTGAGCGCACGAGTTGCACAAGCTGTGTCTTTGAATTGTATTGATGTGTCATGTCATCATAGTGGTCGTATTGGATGAGAAGAGGTCATTGGACCTAGAATGAATACTGTTAGAATTGACTACAGAATAGTTGGAAGGATAAATATCGGGAGTCGGCTTACAAATCTGCTATAATTCCGTTGAGAAGGGGGAGCTTCATGTCTGACTGATCGGATGAATGGTTGCTAGTTTCTACGTGTTTCATTCATCATCGGCACCTTATGAAAGTGTCAAAGCGAGGCTTTGCTTGATAAGAGGTTATTTGCCGGTATTGGGTTGTTTTGAGCAGCTATTGTGATTAGGAGTTATCGCTATGAGTGTTTGAGTCATGATGTATGTTATGTGATTTCATCTGGGGTTACGTATATGGCTTGATTCAGCATGTTCATACTTAATCAGCTTATAGTTGTGGAATTTTTATCTTGTAAATCATTTCAGAAGTGGGAATTTGGTTCTAAGGTTTATGGGTCAGGTTGGACTTCGAAATTTCAACTGTGTTGTGATATTGGACCTATATGGGATAGGGTGACGTGGGATCACCCCCGGGTATGTGCATGGTGAGGTTACGCGGCAGTTTGATGGTGTTAGAGAATAACTCTTGGCACGTTCGAGGACGAACATATGTTTAAGTAGGGGAGGATGTAATGACCCGGCCGGTCGTTCCGAGAGTAATAGCCACGTTTCCCCTGTTTCTTCTTCATTAAATGTGGTTCAACTTCGTTATATTGTGTTAGATTGGTTGGCTCGGGTTCGGAGCAATTTTTTCGAGAGAAATAAGACACTTAGTCTCTTAACTTGGTTCAATAGTAGGAAAAGACAACCGAAAGTTGACTTATTGGTAAACGATCTCGGAATGTAGATTTTATGATTCGGATAGCTTCGTTAGGTGATTTGGTACTTGGGACTGTGTTCGGAATGTGGTTTTGATGTCCGTAGTAGAATTAGGCTTGAATTGGCGATATTGAGTTTCTGGCGATTTCTGGTCGGCAGTGGAAAAATAGCTATCCGGGTCGGAATGGAATTCCGCAAGTTTGATCAGGTTCGTAGTGTCATTTTGGACGTGTGTGCAAATTTTAAGGTCATTCGGACATGTTTTGGTTGGTTTCGGCATCATTGGGCGAAAGTTAGAAATCTCAAAGTTCATAAGTTGGAATCCGGTGTGATTCTGGGTGTTTTGGCATTGTTTTGGGTCTTTCGAGGGCTCGACTAAGTTTGAATGAGGTTATGGGATGTGTTGGCATGTTTGGTTAAGGTCTCGAGGGCCTCATGTGAGTTTCGGGTGGTTAACGAATCGATTTTTAGATTTTGGAGATAGCAGTTTTGCTGGTTTCTGTTGCAGGCATTTTTGTTCTTCGCGATCGCGTAGAAGGGTCCGCAATCGCGTAGGCTAAGTTAGGCAGGGGTCAAATTTTCTCTATGCGATTGCAAAGGTCAGATCACGATCGCGTGTGGCTGTGATGTTGTGCTACGCGAACGCGTGGCCAAGGCCGCGTTCGCGTAGAAGAGGTGAGCTGGTGAGGAGTGGAAAGATTTATGCTATGCGGTCGTGTGGGAAGGGCCGCGATCGCGTGAGTTGGAAAGGAAAAGATTCGCGATCGCATGGGCTATTCCGCGATCGCGTAGGGTTAAACGAGGGGCCTGGGCAGTGTTCTATAAAAAGCCACATCCGCGAGTTTGAGCCCATTTCTCACCATTGTTGGACGAAATTGGGGCTCTTGAGAGAGATTCAAAGAGGGATTCATAGGGGAACGCTTGGAGGTAAGATTTTTTACTTCATACCTCGATTTTATGTTGTTTTCTTAGTAATTAAACTTCAAATTAGTTGGATTTAAATCCAAAATTTGGGGAAGTTAGGGCATGAGAAATTGGGACTTTTATTGAGTAACTGAAGGGGCTATTGGGGTCCGATTTTGATGTTCTTAATATGTATAGACTCGGGAAAGGGTGAGAATTCTTGTGATGCAATTTTTATAGAATTCCGAGATGTGGGACCGGCGGCCAGGTTTTGCCAATTTCGGAAATTTTGGTTAAATTTGATAATTTTCGAGTGGGCTTTGTTCCTTTAGCACATATTGATGATATTAATATGGTTTGGGTTAGATTCGGAGTAATAGGGAGCCGATTCGAGAGGCAAGAGTATCATGGATTAGTATTTGGGCCGTTTGAGGTAAGTAATGGCTGTAAATCTTGTCCTGAGGGTATGAAACCTGGACTTCATAATATCTCACTATTTTCGGAGCGGCGCACATGCCGAATGACGAGTGTGTTGCGTGCACTGATTGTGGATTTGGACTTGGTCCTTCCCGTGGCAACTATTGAGTTGCGTATTTACTTTTAAATCATATGTTAAATCATGTTTAAAGACTATTGTTATATTTGGGCTGTAAGGTATGTTTTGGGCCTTGTGTCGACTTGTTTTAGACCCCTTGGGGGTTTTTACTGCTATTTCCTAACTGTGTTGACTTATGATTCACTCAGTCACATTATGTTTAAGTGATTTCGAAATTGAGCCTTATTTACACTATTTTGAGATATAAAATGATGTTTTTGGTCGAGTACCCCGTTTTACTGATAGCCCGAGTGGCTTTTTGCGAGTTTCTGACTGAGTGAGGCCGAGGGCCTGATTGTGAGGATATGATATGCCACGAGGTGGCTTGATATTAGCTCTTGGGCTGAAGGAGCCCCTCCTGAGTCTGTACACACCCCTAGTGAGCGCAGGTACCTACTGAGTGCGAGTGTCGAGTGCGGAGTGGAAAGTAATTGGGAGGTATGAATGTTTGTGAGGTTGCCCGAGGGGCTGATTATGAGTGACTGTGAGGTATACCCGAGGGGCTGATTTCTGAGTGATGTTACCCCCGAGGGGCAGTTTCTTATACATGTTTTTCCCGAGGGGCTACTTATGATTTTACCACTTTCACTCTGCTTTTTATGATTTTTATCATTTTTACACTAAACTTCTTGAATATTATGTTGAAACTGTTCGCAAGTATATTCCCAAATGATTTTTACCAAAAAATGGTTTTTAAGCGTGATGATTTTACGTATACACTGTTGGAAAGAAAGACTGTGCTTATTGTGAAATGATGATTTGAATTTATGTGTTTCTTACTGCTCAGACCCAATTTATTTTGATTACTACTGAGTTGTTGTACTCACATTACTCCATGCACCTTGTATGCAGATCCAGGTGCTAGGGCAGAGTGAGTTGTGTATCTGTTCTAGAGATTTCTAGGAGATTTTTGTGAGGTAGTTGCACGTGTCCGCAGCCCTACTCTCTCCTGCTTACTACTATAGGGTTTATTTTTTCCAGATTTGTATATTTTTTGTAGATGCTCATGACCAGTGACTCCGGGATCTCGGGATTGTATTCAATATTCGGTGTAGCTTTATCTGTTTTTAAAATGTTTACACGAAACCTTTATGGGTTATCAGTTTAGTAATGATATAAATGAAAGATTATTATGATTTAAGTGTGGATTCGGCTGGCCTAGTCCCACGATAGGCGCCATCACAACTAGTTTAGATTTGGGGTCGTGACAGATGTCTAAATTTATTCACAATTAAAATAATCAAACAAGTAGAGGGGACACTACGATAATAGGTTATGATAGAAAAACAAGTTCGGTATTAGCCTAAAGGCTTTCCCGAACCATGAACATACTGGTGCACACACACACGCCCGTCACCAAGAGCGTAAGTCACCCCAATATCTTTCATATAACGTAGTCCTTGGGGTTAAATTCCCTCAAATACAAGATTAAATGTGTTACTCACCTTAAGCTACGCAAATAACAACAGCAACAAGCCCTACCCACGTGTATCGGCCTCCAAACGACTCGAATCTAGTAACAAACAACTCAATATCAACAAATACACCGTAGGAAACAACTTCAAACAATAACGTTTCGATATTTATCAAAATCAAAAAGTCAACCCTCAGGATCGCACCTCGGAACCCGACAAAATTCATAAATTTCGGACACCTATTAAATTACGAGTCCAACCACCAAAATCATCAAATTCTGACCTCAAATTGACCTTCAACCCTCCATTTTTAATTTTTGAAAAGTTTCCACCAAAATCCCCTTTTTTCACTTTAATTCACAAAATAAATGAGAAAAACAAGGATGGAATAATGATAACGAACAAACCCGTGTCAGAAACACTTACCCCGATCCAAGATGTGAAAATCCCCTCCAAAATCTCCAAAAACCGAACTCTACAACTCAAAATGTGAAAATAATACTCTAACCCTCGATCTCGGATTTAAATTTTTTGCTGCCCAGTTATTGTGAAACGCAATCTCGGAAACAACCTCGCGATTTCAAAAAAAAAATGCCCACTGCCCTTAAAACACCCTACACGAATGCAAAGAGTCAGTCGCGAATGCGATGGTTACCAGACCTTCCCCTACACGAACGCGGTCTCAGCTACGCGATCGCATAAGACTGACGCCCCTAGCTGACCCTCCTCTACGCGAACACATAGATATTCTCGCGTCCGCGGTGAGCTGAGACCCACAAAACTACGCGAACGTGATCCTTCTTCTGTGAAGGCAATGAACAAACTTCCTGCATCCAACAACAACTCATCGCTATCGCAGAAGAGGAAACTAGGTACAAGAAATTAGAAACACAACAACGTCCAAAATGAGTCTGAAGATGATCCGAATCACACACGAGGCCCCCGGGACCCCATCCAAACATACCAACAGGTCCTAAACCACGATGCGAACTTCATATAAGCCTCAAATCATATCAAACAACATCGAAATCACGAATCGCACCCTAATTCAAGCCTAATTAACTATTAAACATCAAACTTCTAAAACTAATATCGATACGTACCAAACCAACTCCGATTGACCTCAAATTTTGCACACAAGTCATCAATGACACAACAAACCTATTCCAACTTCTGGAAGAAAAATCTAAACCTGATATTAACAAAGTCAATTCTCGCTCAAACTTCTCAACCTTCAACTTTCCAACTTTCGTAAATTCAAGCTGAAACGACCTATGGACCTCCAAATCAACATTTGGACATACGTCTAAGTCTAAAATCACCATACGAATCTGTTGAAACCATCAAAACTCCATTCCAGAGTCATCTACACAAAAGTTAAATTTTGGTCAACTCTTTTCAACTTAAGCCTTCAACCTAGGAATTAAGTGTCCCATTTCACTCCAAAACATCCCCAGAACCAAACCAACCACCCACCAAGTCACATAATAATAATTAAACATAAAGGAATAAATAAATGGGTAAACAGGGCTACAATACTCAAGACGACCATTTGGGTCATCACAATGAAGTCTTGTGGCTCCTCAGGTCGCTCAATGTAGCCTGATCCACCTGTCCAACTGCTTCTGTTGCTCGACGGTCGCGGTTCGTTTGGGCTTTGGTATAATCGTGAAACTGGTGAAGGCCCTCCGCAGGTAGTGAAATTGGGGTCTGATATACGGCAGCAGCGTGTCTTGGAGCCTGAACATTTGGGGTTTGTGCTACCATCCCGCTTGATATGTGGCTAGGTCTGCTAAAAATAAACTAGCCTGCATCATAGGCTCCATGAACTGCAGCATACGACCCATGACCTCCTGAAATCCTGGTGCAGTCATGAAATCTGCCAGGACTAGCTCAGCTGCAGGTGCCTCATCCTGCTCCTCAATAACATGATCCTCCACCAGATACACTGGTGGTACAATGGGAGAAACTCTATGATTCCATCATCCTCTAACAGTTACTGGATCCCTCTATCGACCTCTGCCTCGGCGTTTAGCAACAGGGGGAGTAGCTCCTCCATTGTCGGGTACATCCATCGTGCTTGTTCTTACTATCTTTGAGAGAATAATAGAAAGATACGTGGCACAACATCAACTGCACGATGGGAGATGAAGAAAGAGAAGTTTCCTATCACCATATAGCCTCTCGAAGATAAGTACGGACGTCTTCGCGCTGAAACGCAAGACTCTATTAGGCCTGCCTCATGACTTGTGAGACCTATGTGAACCTGATGCTCTGATTTGCGTCATGATTTAATAGCTTCTCATAGATGTGAACCCATTTATGTTAGACCTATGTGAACCTAGACTGATCCATCTATCCAATAGCATATGCGGCTCGCCGGCCGCAACTGGTCTAGGCTCAGGTATAGCTGTTGCAACCGGCTAGGCTTCACCCACAGGTAGTGCGACCGTGGTCTAATATACGAAAGTTGCATGACCAGGATCCTGAGAAGTAGGGATCTGTGCTCCCCCTCCCGCCTGAGATATGGCTTGGTCTGCTGGAAATAAACCAGCCTGCGTCATAGAATTCATAAACCACAGCATATGGCCCATGACCTCCTGGAATCCTGGTGCAGACATGAAATTCGTTGGGGTTGGCTCTGCTGCAGGAACCTCTCCCTTCTCCTCAATAACAGGATCCTCCGCAGGATACACTAGTGGCAAGACTGTAGGAACTCTAGGACATCCTTGTCCTCTACCATGAGATGGAGCCCTCCCTCGGACTCTGCCTCGGCCTCTAGCACTAGGGAGAGCATCTCCTCCATGGTCGGGTACATCCGTGGTGCGCGTTCTCACCATCTATGAGAGAACAAGAGAAAGATATTTAGTAGAACAGCAACTGCACGATAGGAGATGAAGAAAGAGTAGTTTCCTAATACCCTATAGCCTCTCGAAGATAAGTAAAGATGTCTCTGCATCGATCCGCAAGACTCCATTCGGCCTGATCATAACTTGTGAGACCTACTTAAACCTAGTCGATACCATGTTCTCACGACCCAATTTCTCCTATAGGCCGTTATGGCGCCTAACGTCGTCGCTAGGCAAGCCAACGGTGAACTAGCCATGTATTTATTCTTATTAATAATTTTGAAATAGTTGACTTTTATTTATTAAGTAAATAAGAGGTGCAAGATTTTAATAAAATAAAGCGTAAACAAATATAAGAGCAAGTGTGGTGTAGTAAATACGCAAAATCCATCAAATGTCTACTAGCATATTTTCAAGACCTGGTGTAACAAGTGTATGATCTACTAGTATAATATACAAAACACTAAACTATTGTCTGAAATAGAGTAGACAAAAACTAAATGCAAAAGAGTGACTCTGAGTGCTGCGAACGGACTCGGAAAGCAGCTCACCACTAAGCCTCGGGGTATCGGGGGTACGCGTCGGGATGACTGCCAGATACACCTACCTCAGATCCTGCACATTAGTGCAGAAGTGTAGCGTAAGTACATAAACAACATGTATCCAGTAAGTATCTAGTCTAGTTTCGAAGAAATAGTGACGAGGGGTCGACATCGACACTTACTATGTGCCAATAATAAGATGCAAAAATTCTAAACAAGTATGGAACATGGGAATAATAATAACGACACATTAACAAGACGTGAATAAATGATTCTTTAACTGATAATAAATTCCAAAATCTCCATATAACACCTACTAGTTCCAATTCACCTTTGGTCATTAAATAAATTATATCTCTCAAGCCATAACATAATATTAAGTGTAATCAGGTTTCAAGTATTATCACGCATGATTTATGCTAAGGTCGTACGACCCGATCCAAAATACTGTGTGCAATACGAAGGGTCGAATAGCACGAACAATAGATGCCTCTATTATTTTGTCAAGGCGAACGGCCTACACCATGAGAATTGAGAAGTTTACCTCGCTCACAGAAGTACTTACAACGTGAAAGGACATGTATTTCTCAGAGTTATTAAGTATTCTTCAATTCTTTCCCCAAAATAAGAAATCTAAATTGGAATTACTCAACTTTAAAATATCTAGTCTTAGCTCTTTTTAAGATGACCAATATGCACAACAAACATAACAGTATAACAAAAGTATGATGTAAATCTAAACTACCCAGATATCTCATGGAGTATAACTACGCACGGACCCTTGTCACCTAGTGCATACGTAGCTCCCCATACAAGTGATTCAAAATAAAAATACACCTAAGGGGATGAGTTCCCTCTTACAAGGTTAGGAAAGATCTTACCTCGTTCTCAAGCTCACTTCCGGTCCACCAATCCGCTCTAAATCCTCAACTTGGTACCAAACAACCCGAAACTAGACAAATATTATATAAATAAATCAATATGTACTCAAAAGTTCATAATTTAACTATTGGGGTAATTACCCAACCCAAATTAAGGTTCCTATATTTGCCCCAGGCCCACGTGCCCGAATTCCGGAAATTTTTGAAGATAAATGTTATCCATAAGTTCACGAACTCAAATATAAAATTTTCACCCAATTCCATAATCATTTTTGTGGTTAACTCCCATTTTTTAATCAAAATGTAGGTTTTTCAACGAAACCAATAATTTCCACAATTTTACATGTTAAAATCTACTCATAATCTATGTATTTAACTTACATTAGATGGAAATTACTTACCTCAAATAGCTAGGTTAAACCACTTCTTGAAAGAACTCAAAAATAGCCAAGAGATGAAAGAAATGAGCCAAAATAGCCTAAATCCCGATCTCAGTGAGCCCTTCTGCCTCCCAGTAGTTCCACATTTGCGAAAAAAGCATCACAGATGCAACCCTCCCAATTCGGATTCCTTCCACTTCTGCGGCGCCCCCATCGCATCTGCAGGCTCGTAGATGCAGTCGAGACCTCGCACATGCGCCACTGCCCTCCAGTTCAAGGACGCTTCTACGGACCACTGACCGTTTCTGCGGTCGCGCACCTGCGTCCCCATGTCCGCACCTGCGGACTCATCCTACGGAGCCCAGCTTTGCACCTGGGTCTAACTGGCCATTTCACCGCTGCCGCACTTGTAGCCAATTCTTCACATGTGTGAACGTACCAGAAGCCCTGCCACTTCAAAATTCTCCCAAGTCCAAAAGAGCTCCGCACGTCGTCCGAATTGAATCTAAGGCCCCCGAGGCCTCGTCCAAAGATACCAACAATTTTGAAATCATAAAATGGACTCGCACGAACCCTCGGAACACATGAAATAACATCAAAACTGAGGATTCCACTCCAAATCAAATCGAAGCAACTTATGAACTTCAAGTTCTTCCAACTCACTCCAAACGCACCAAATCATACTTAAACTACTCGGAATGACACCAAATTTTGCGTGCAAGTCTTAAATCACCATACGGAGATGTTCCAAGGCTCGAAATCCCAAACAGACCTCGATAACACCAAACAAACTTCAAACCAAATTTAAAGAACTTTAAAACTTTCAATGCGCCAACTTTCAACTTTATGCACTGAACTGCTCCCTGGTCATCCAAAACCTGATCCGAACATACGCCCAAGTCCAAAATCATCATACCAACCTATTGGAACCGTCAAATCCAACTTCTGAGGTCATTTACTACAAATATTGACACATGTCGAACTTAACCCTTTTAAGCCAATAATAATGAACTAAGTTTTCCGATTTCAACCTGAACCCTTCCAAACCTGATCTAACCGTCCCCGCAAGTCATAAAACAGTAAAAGCACATACAAGGATTCTTATTTAGGGGAACAAAAATCTAGAAAGCAAAACGACCAGTGGGTCATTATATTCTCCACCTCTTAAACAAACGTTCATCCTTGAACAGGTCTAGAATCATACATGCATTGCCGAATAAGTGTGGATATCTGCTTCCCATGTCCTCCTCGGTCTCCCAAGTCGCCTCCTCTACTTGTTGACCCTTCCACTGAATCTTTACCACAGAAATCTTCTTGGACCTCAACTAGAAAAAGGTCGTACAAACTAATCAATATATGCTCAAAAGATAATTAATTTAACTACTAGAGTAATTATCCAACCCAATTTAGAAAATTCCTAAGGGTCACCGGCGAGCTCGAATTCTGAAATTTTTTTAGATAAACATTACTCATAACCTGACCAACACAAATATATAATCTTACTCAATTCCATAATCTTTCTCGTTGTCTAATCCCATTTTTACCAAAACCTAGGTTTTTCAACAAAGTTCTAAAATTTCCACAACTTACATGTTAAAATCTACCCATAATCTTTGTATAAAACTCACATTATATATAAATTACTTACCTCAAGGTGCTAGGTGAAATACCCTCTCGAAAGAGCTCTAAAATCGGACAAGAGTTGAGAGATATGAACAAAATGAGCCGAAGTCCCGTGTCTTAAAAATGATACTACCCACTGAATCCTTTTACGCGATCACGACAATGCCTTCACGATCGCGAAGGAAAAACAGCCAAGGACCTAAAAATGCACACCGCGAACGCGAGGACCAACAGCCTGAACCCTCCCCATCTTGTTGTACCTTACACGAACGCAAACCCATGTACGTAAATGCGGTGACTAGAGGCCCAGAGCATTGCGATCGCGAGCTCTTTATCACGAAAGCATAGAAAAGAATTCTCCCCATCCCAATTCTTTCATCGTGCACACGAGGCCTTCTCTAGTTTCGCGAAGAAGGAAACCAGAATAGCAAATCTCAGAAATTTGAAGTTAGCTCTGGGTGGTCCAAAACACACCCAAGTCACCCCAGACCCCGTCCAATTAAACCACCAAATCCATAAACATAGTATGAACCTACTCGAAGCCTCAAAATACATAAAACAACATTGAAACTAATAATCTCACCCTAACACCAAATTAATCCACTTATGAACTTCAAACTTCTTCAATTAGCTCTGAATGCGATGAATAATACTTAGACAACTCCAAATGACGCTAACTTATGTGTATAAGTCATAAATCACCATACATACCTATTTCAAGGCTCGAAATCCCAAACGAACATCAATAACACTAAAGTCTACTCCAAACCAAATTTAAAGAACTTTAAAACCTTCAAGGCGCCAACTTTCAACATTAAGCGCCGAAGCACTCCAGGATTACCCCAAAACTCGATCCAGAACACACAACCAAGTCCAAAATCATCATACGAACTATTGGAATCATACAATTCCGATTTTCATTTACTAAAAATGGTGACTCAATTCAAACTTGGCCATCTTAGGCCACTATTAAGGAACTAAGTTTTGCGATTTCAACCTGAACCCTTCCAAAATCAAAACAACCATCCCAGCAAGTCATAAAACAGTAAAAGCACATGCGGGGAGTCTTAATTTGGGAAATAGGAATCTAGAAAAGGAAATCGACTGGTGTGGTCGTTACAACTTATCTGTGATTTGGTTCGGTTATTGAGATTCTGAGCAAAAGTTGGCCAGTGAATTAATTTTGTTCTTGCATTTCATCTTTACTTGCAATTTCTTTGGTTGTTTACCTTATTCGCTCATATATATTCTTTATATACTGAATTTTTGGTTGGGCAGAGTACATTAAGTTATTGTGCGTACCAAGTTGCTTTCTATCTTTGGTTCACTACGTGATCATATTATTGTTTCGTACTTGTTGGAATTATAAATTTTAAAGGTGATTAGCATCTATTATTTATAATTATTGATTCTATTACCTCACCGAGGTTACATATGATACTTGCTGAGTACATGGGGTAGGTTGTACTCGTGCTATACTCAGTACTTAGTTGTGCAGATCCAAGTGTTGGACAGACACTAGTAGCTGAGGCTTATTATTGAGCTTTTCATCTGAGGAACGAGGTAGAGCTGCATCTCGACATTGTTACATATCAACATTGTTTTTTAGGTTAATTTGCTTTAGAGTTGTTTTATTTTTGTTAATTCAGTATTTATATTTCGCTTCTGTTATTTTTGGATTGCAAGTGAGTTAGATGACATCTTGACCGGTTTGTGATTTTGGGTTGTAACAATGTCACAGTTAAAAAACAAAAAAAATCAATGTCATAATAAGGAATTGAAAGATAAATTTGAAAAAAAATAAAAACTACCCTGGTTAGCCAACAACTAAAAATAGACATTAATCGATTTTCATAGAGCTTAGATCGCGTCAACTAATACAATTAAAAATACAGAGCCTCAAAGTAAATCAACTGTGATCAATATCCGTCCTCTCCATAGAAAATTTGGTTTTAAAAAATCAACTACAAATAGCATAAGCACATAGATTTGAGTTAAAAATAGGGATTATTTAAACCCAAAATCACACTTTAAGAAAAAGCAAAAGAGAAATTTAGAGTTACCTCAAAGTTATTGAAATCAGAATACTACATAGCAATGGGGTCAATATAGACACGAGAGAGTTAATCAGGTTCGCTTTTGGTCTAAAATCATCGTTTGGTACACCAAAATCAATGTAATGGAGTGAATCAATGATGAATTTCTTGAACGAGAGGGCGAGAGATGAGAATTAAAGAGAAGAGATGATGGCAGGGGAAAAAATGAGATTTTTTATGCTTTACCAACTTGTCCATAAGTTTTAAAATTTCTAAAGGTTCTCGACCCTCTTAATCTATTAAATCATATATAACTAATTTTTAGACCCAAACATAAATAAATAAAATTAGAGGTTTATTTTGTTCATTCAAGTTTTAAGTTTTTTCTTCCCTGTGAGTAATACGACATGTTATGAAAAAATTATATTGTGGATGTCTATTTATTATTTTGTCGTAGATAATGTTCCTAAAAAATATTATCCATTTAGTACTCAATTGAAGTTTATCTACAAAGAGCTGAAGCAGACAAATATGACTTGCAGCATCTTCTTATTAAACTGGTAGGCTGCGAGTAGCTCATTAATAATAGGCTAGATTCATGTAGTTTAGAAATCATTTATGCCCTAACTTTACTACTGTTCTAGGAAGGTTAAATGACTAAAAATGGATCTAATTGTGAATTTTATGTTTTGCAAGAGCAAGTCGTGATTATGAGGACATAGGATAGTGTTTGGAGCTAAATTAAAGCAAGGAAAGCCCCTCGGAGTTGAGTGCGTGTGAAAGGAGAAAGAAAGGAAGAGATAAATAGTTGATCCACTCTAGTGTGGGCCAAGCGCAGTCTTAGCACGGCCACGCTAGAGCAGAAGAACCTGGGCAATGTTGAAGTTGATTAGCGCAGCCCATGTGCGGCCGCACTAGTCCAGGAAGCAGCGACAGTGTAAAACGCTATTAGTGCGGCCCATGCACGGTTCCAGCGCGGTCGTGCTAGTCAATCTGAAACACGGTAATTTTAGGGGTAAACTTGGAAGTTTGGGGACAATTCCACTTAACCAATAAGAGGTACAGCTCGCCCAAAAAGAGGATATCAAGGTTTTTATAGTTTTGTTCAAGGAAAGAAGAGGCAATAGGCAAGGAGGAAAATTAGGCATCGAGTTCTATCTTTCTTCCTTTTGTTTTTATCATTCATGATGAATTTTGCTGTTGTTATTATGAAAACAATTATGAATAGCTAAATTATTTAGTCTAAGGTTTTGATGGAACCTGTTGAAGGATGAATGTCTTATTGTGTTAATATATTTTCCTCGGTTTAATCTCTATTTGTTAAACTACATTTCTGTTGTAGTTAATTAAGAGGATCCTCAATTAGATGTACCTATTTAGTATGTATTACTCGGGAGAGAGTACATATTTAAGTAGTTGTTGAACAACACCACTCCCAAAGTATATGAGGAATCAATAACAAAGGGTTTAAAGGTGGGATTAGGAATAACGAAACCTTGGGTGCGATCTAAGTGAGTTGTAATAAAATCCAGCTAGCGTAACTCGGGAGAGTGCATCTAGTAAATTGTCATAATTACTAGGGAGAGATTTACGGTAGTAAGAGTGCTCATGATCGATAGAAAAGATTAGGAAAATCTATATGACACATAACATGAAGAGATTCCATCAATAGGGGAAATCACAACCTTAGATCCTTCTCTTATTTGTTTACAACTCATTCATAGTTAGCTCTTATTTTAATTAATTTTATTCAGTCATAGTTAGTAGAAATATCACCAATTGTTATTCAAAAAATCTGGGAAGTTGATTACGGAGAATTCAAAGATTCTAGCAAAAGTAATTGATAGGTTAATTCCCTGTGGGATTCGACTCTGGCTAAATACCCGGATTATATTTGCAACGACTGCTTTGTCCTTTTTATAAGGCATAGTTGGGCGTGATCAAATTTTGACACCGTTGCCGAGCAATTAATGGAGTTATCAATTACAGTTGAAAGAAATACAAAAATTCTTAGTGTAGTCAATTTTCTTCCTTTTCAATCCATACATTGAAATTTTAATGTTTGCTAACTTGGTTGTACTGGTGCATGCCTAGAAACTCATCGAGAACTTGTTAAGTGTCTGAAGCATTATCAGATCCCGAGAAAGTTTTCAAGGCCTTGAATTGGGCCAATCGGAAAAGCAAACAACAACAATCAACTGAACAACCTGAACCATACATGGAAGGGCTAGTGAACAACAGAAACAATAATGGGGATAACGTGGTAGACCCAGCTCCGCAGGTAGTGGAGCCTCTTGTGCCAGAGGCTTCTCTATATAACAAGTCACAACCCACAACAGAAAATTTGGCCACAACGATAATAGTCCCGCAGATACAGGCTGAATCTTATCAAATCACAAACAACATGCTGCACTTGATGAAATTTTGAGCTTCAGACAAAACCAACGGAAACATTGCAAGAAACATGGGAACTATTCAAAGGGATATTGGTTATATGTCTGCACCACAGTATTCTAGAGCAGATATTGGGGCAACGGTTTTACATGGGTCTGGTAGATAGTGTGAAGGCTAATGTTTATGCTTCAGCTGGTGGAGCATTCTTGAGAAAATCATAGAGAGAAAGCCATATCCTGCTTGACATGATGGCACAGAATTCAGGGTGGACAACCAGGAATGCACTTATCACTCCAATAGTTCACTCAGTGGCCTTAGATCCAGCCAGCACTCTAGCTGAAAATACGGCCACCTTAATGGCACAAATGAGCGTACTCACAAAAAAGGTGGAAGAGTCAGGGCAGAAGCAGCAGGTGCACATTGTAAATACAACCAATAGGGGCTTATGCACATCTTACATTAGTCAGCCAATTGATAGCTAGTGGAGTGCTGAAAGCGATCACAATCACTACCCTGAGAACATGAATTATGTGTCTAATTATGGGGGCCAGAGACAGAGTGGTCAGAATTGGGGCCAGCAGAATCAGCCATACATGCCAGTCCAGCCGTAGTAGAACAATGGAAACATGGGAGCCATGCGATCTCATGGTAATGTGGCACCCTACCAAAGGTCACAAGTGTACAACAACCAAAATCAGCAGCATGTTTATCATCCTCCTCAGGAGCAACATGGTGGGAGACAGGAAGATGGGTTTGCTAGACTTGAGGCAATGATGCAGCAGGTCATTGGGTCAAATGCAAAAATGAATGAAAGAGTAGATGCACATGAGTCAGCCATAAATAACATTGAAGTGCAATTGGGTCAGATATCCATGTCATTGAATAATCGTCATCATGGGACATTACCTGCAGACACTCAGGTAAATCCAAAAGATCAGGGCCCAAAGCAGCTGATGGCAGTGAGTCTACATAAAGGCAGAGACCTAGACTTGGAGCAAGAGAGGGCTCGACAAAGCAAACAGGCCGAGACACTTGTACCAGTGCCCATTAAGCTAGATGATTCAGCAAGACTGACAAAGGTGACAGTGCAACCTGCCAAGAAAGAAACCAACACACAGATTGAGGCTGAGAAAGAAGCTGAGACAGCCCAGGAACCGGTAGTAGAGGTAGTGTCTGACAAAGAGACAACCCAAATCACTGGGAAGAATAGACATCCAGCACCATTCCCGTAGAGGCTGGCCAAGTACCAGAATGATGAGCAATACAAGAAGTTCTTGGAGATGTTGAAACAAATTCAGGTAAATATTCCATTGATTGATGCTTTGAAGGATATGCCTCGTTATGCAAAAATGATGAAGGACCTGATGTCCCAAAAATTCGTCTTCCAAGACATGGCCACGGTGACTCTAACTTAGAGCTGCAGTGTTGTTGTGACTAGACCAGTTACTGAAAAGTTGTCCGATCCAAGGAGTTTCACAATTCCCTGCACCATTGGTAACTTTGCCTTTGCCAAGGCACTCTGTGATTTGGGGGCCAGCATTAATATTATACCTCTGGCTATCTATAAGAGGTTGGGGAGATTGGAAGAGCTAGGCCGACATCTATGTTATTGCAGGTGGCCGACAGAACTGTGAAAAGGCCCTCAGGTATTCTGGATGACGTGTTGGTGCAAGTAGGGAAGTTTGTGTTCCCTACAGATTTTGTAATTCTTGATTGTAGGGTGGATGAAGAAATTCCCATAATTTTTGGAAGGCCGTTCTTGGACACAGGGCGAGCTCTAATTGATTGTGAAACTGGTGAGCTCAAGATGAGGTTGAACGATGAGGAGATAACATTCAACGTGCACAAATCTATGAGGTGACCAAGTGGATTCGCCAATTATTCTCTTATTAATGTCGTGGATGTAATCTTGGAAGAGGATGATGAGACCTTGACTATTGAGGATCCTCTTGCTGCATGTCTTATGAATTTAGATGAGGTGAATGGGGAAGAATTGGCAGAATGGGTGTTGGCTCTTGAGGGCGAAGGCTTTTGGAAGAGATCACTTGAATTTGAGCCCCTGCACTTACAAAAAAGAGAAACCCCTCTAGCCAAGCCATCCATAAAAGAACCACCAAAGATAGAGTTGAAGCCACTACCCGCCCATCTCAGATATGCGTTCCTAGGAACTAACTCCATATTACCTGTTATTATCTCATCTAGTTTGTTAGATGTGCAGGCACAACAGCTTTTGCAGGTACTCACAGAGTGCAGGACTGCCATTGGGTGGACCATGGCTGACATTAAGGGGATCAGCCTGGCATATTGTATGCATAAAATTCTATTGGAAGAGGGGCACAAACCTTTCGGGGAACACCAAAGAAGGTTGAACCCCCAATATGAAGGAAGTGGTGAAGAAGGAGATTATTAAGTGGTTAGATGCGGGAATCATTTTCCCCATCTCTAATTTCCCCATCTCTGATAGCAACTGGGTTAGCCCGGTGCAATGTGTTCCTAAGAAGGGTGGAATGACGGTGGTAAAAAATGATAATAATGAGCTGATCTCTAGAAGAACCGTCACATGCTGGAGAATTTGTATGGACTATAGGAAATTGAATCTGGCCACCCGGAAAGACCACTTCCCACTTCCCTTTATTGATCAGATGCTTGACATACTGGCAGGGAGGTCCCACTTCTGTTTTCTAGTTGGGTACCCAGGGTACAACCAAATCTCCATTGCACCAGAGGATAGAGAGAAGACCTTGTTCACCTGTCCATATGGATTTTTGCCTTCTGGAGGATAACCTTTGGCCTATGCAATGCACCCGCCACATTCCAAAGGTGCATGATGTCCATATTCACTTACATGGTCGAAGATATAATGGAGGTGTTCATGGATGATTTCTGAGTGGTGGGAAACTCATTCAATGAGTGCCTTACAAATTTGACCCAAGTGTTGAAAAGGTGTATCGAGACTAACCTTGTACTCAAAGACTTCTCAAAAATTTCCAACCCTCTGTGTAAGTTGTTAGAAAAAAATCACCCTTCGTATTTTCTGATGATTGTAGGGTAGCATTCGAGGAGTTGAAGAAGAGGCTAGTCACAGCACCCGTCACTGTTTCCCCCGACTAAGAGAAATAGTTCGAACTCATGTGTGATGCCAGTGACTATGTAGTGGGAGCAGTGCTAGGACAGCGGAAAGAAAAGATAATGCACCCAATTTACTATGCAAGTAGAACGTTTAGTGGAGCTCAGCTGAACTACATTATGACTGAAAATGAGATGCTGGTTGTGGTGTTCGCATTCAACAAGTTCGGATCATACCTGATTGGCTCTAAGGTAATATACTGATCATGTTGCTCTTAGGTACTTGATTGAAAAGGAGTCTAAATCGCGCCTGATTCGTTAGGTGATGCTACTGCAAGAGTTCGATATGGAGATCGTGACAGTGAGGGCACGGAAAACTAAGTCGCTGATCATCTATCGCGACTTGAAGGAGCTGAAAACTCAGTTGAGGCAGAGGATATTCTGGAAACATTTCCAGACGAGCAGCTACTCGCTATAAGCCTTGTGGAAGTGCTATGGTATGCAGACATTGCAAATTACCTAGAAAGTGGTATAGTCCCCTATGACCTTTCCTCTGTGCAAAAGAAAATTTTTTACAGTGACTACCGCATGTATTACTGGGATTAACCTTATCTTTTTAGAATTTGTGTTGACAATATGATCCAAAGGTGTGTCCCCAAGATAGAACAATCTTCTGTTTTGCAGGCATGTCATGCATCGGCATATGGCAGACATTTTGGAGGAGTCAGGACGACAGCAAAAGTTCTAGAAGTCGGGTTCTACTGGCCAACCATGTTTAAGGATGCACATTAATGGGTGAAGGGATGTGATGAATGTCAGCGAACAGGGAACATCTCTCATCGCCATGAGATGCCCACGAACCCAATTCAAGAGGTTGAAGTGTTCGATGCATGGGGATAGACTTCATGGGCCCCTTCGTCAGCTCCTATGGCAATAAGTACACACTTGTTGCTGTAGATTATGTGTCCAAATGGGTGGAAGCTGCATCTCTCCCCACCAATGATGCAAGGGTAGTGGTTGGGTTTTTGAAGAAGAATATATTCACCCTTTTCGGGACCCCAAGAGCCATTATCAGTGACGGAGGCACTCACTTCTGCAATCGAGCCTTCGAGAAATTGCTAGCAATGTACGATGTGCGCCATAAGGTGGAAACCCCATACCATCCTCAGACCAGCGGACAAGTCAAAGTGTCGAATAGAGAAATAAAGAGTGTGCTGACTAAAATTGTGAATGCCAGAAGAACTGATTGGGCGAAAAAGCTAGGTGATGCACTATGGGCCTACAAAACCGCTTTCAAACACCAATTGTTATTTCACCATACAAGTTGGTGTTCGGGAAGGCCTGTCACTTGCAAGTGGAACTAGAGCATAGAGCTTGCTGGGCATTGAAATAGCTAAATCTGCACATTGAAGTTGCGGGCACAAATAGAGTCACAGAATTGCATGAGCTAGATGAGTTCCGATATCTTGCTTTTGAGATCACGAGGTTGTACAAGGAGAGAATTAAGAGGTTGCACAATAAGAAAATTGTTGAGCGAAACTTCAAACTCGGAGATATGGTGTTGCTTTATAATTTCAGATTAAGGCTATTTCTGGGTAAACTCAAGTCACGCTGGTCTGGCCATTTCTTGTGGTCGAAGTGCTCCCTTCAGGTGCCATAGAGATTGCTTTAGAAAAATATTCCCATACATTTAGAGTCAACGGGAAAATATTGAAACCATATGTGGGCATGGATGAAACCAAGGAAGTGTTAGCGATACATTTGACTAAACCTCAGAGGTCGAGCGAGCCTTAAATGCGCTCATTTGCATCGTGTCGCGACGTTAAATCTGGCGCTGCATGAGAGGAAACCCATTGACTCTTGGTAATTGTCATGACAGGACATTAACTAAGGCGTTGGTTGGGAGGCAACCCAACGCGTAGTGAATGTAGAGTAGTTAGAACTATATTTGATTGTTTGTGAGTACTAACACATAAATGTGAGCTCAAGTGAATGATAAGTAAAGGGAAAAAAGTTGATTCTAGGCGCGCTATGCCTGCGCTCAGGCCGTGCAAAATGGTTCCTCGAGGTAGCGCGGCCGCGCTAAGGGCCGTGCTAATTGGGTTTCATTTTTCCTCGTCTCGACGTTACATGTGCGGCCGCGCTTCAACCGTGCTCAGGGTCGTGCTAGTCTGCAAGTTACTGTCTCGTATCGTCGCAAATGTGTGGGTGCACTAGGACCGCGCTCCGGCCATGCATATCGAGGTTCAATCTGCCTCGTGCTACGGCTCACAAGCGCGGACGCGTTAGGACCGTGCTTGTTAGGTAGCCGGACAGGTTTGTTTTAAGTTAGTTTTATTTTTTATTTTTTTATTTTGATTTTAAATTTTTCCTTTATTTCTTATTCCCCCAACCCTAACTTCCCTTCTCCTATTCCCACTAAAACACCTCTCATCTCCCCCCCCCCCCCCCCACGACTAAATATCCCCCACGACTCCCCTCCCCTAAAACTCTTCCTCTCCCTTACTACTCCCTCAAAATTTCATTCACCCTCCCCGAGGAAATAACCACAGCCCCAATCTTCCCAAGGTTCAAGCTAATTCCCCACCACTCTTCTTCAATTCTCACACTCTTCTCCCACCCTAGGTAAGATTTTCTTTTTCCCTATTTTTGTTAGTTTTTCTTTTGAATTCTTGTTTAGGTAGTAATTTTTCTTATTTTCTTTAGAAGTAATTTGTAGTGTATACTTAGTTGCTTGTGGGTGGTGGCGTCTGTGTAGTTGTAACTCTTAAAGTAGTTGGGTGAATTTGGTGCAATTATGGTGGAAATTGGGTTATAACATGGTTCATTGGGGGCTTCAGTGAATGATGCCCACAACGTGTTTGTTAAAATGCCACAGTGAGTGTCAATGATACTTGTGACCAATTGTAAGGGTGAAGTCTGAGTAACCACAGTTGGGTCACCTCGTTTGTACTGCGCTAATGATTTTCCTTATTATAGGTAATATGGCACCCCCCATAAAGTGCCAACCCACAGGTCCTTCCTCCAACGGACAAGCGGAATCATCTAGAGCACGAGCGTCAACTCATGCTCGTTCTTATGATAGCAACAAGTTTGTCTCCGCTAAAGCTCAGGCACGGTTCGCAGATAAGGAATCAAAGAAGCCAATACCATAACGGGGCATGGACATAGCGTCCCTCCAGCATGACTGTCCAAACATTTACAATGAGCTGCTCCGGCGCAGGTTGGATGTTTTCTTTGAAGAGCCAGACAAAGCCAATGCGCTGGTGGTGAGAGAATTTTATGCAAATTTTAGAGCATAGGAATGATGTGGTCACCGTGCCAAAGAGGCATGTTGACGCCTCTGTGGAAGCTATTAAGAGAGCCTAAAGGCTGCCAGGTCCCGTGGAGGAGATGGAAGACTTCTATAAGGCATATTATAGACGCTATACTCAGTGGGAGATGTTCTTTCCAACTATCTGTGCACCTGGCAAAGAGATTGTGTGGATACAATACGGGAAAAATTCAAGTCGTCGGAACTAACCTTTGAAGGGAAGTGCTGGTTATATCTCATCAACAACCGCATGATCCCGTCCCACAACACCATAGAAGTGAATGCTTATTGTGCTTGTTTGATCTGGTGTTTCATGAATGGCCATGACTTTGATGTGGCCAAGCTCATTCACGAGGAAATGTTCACTCATTTTCCCGTCAAGAGGTATGGCTTCTTTTTCCCCTCACTTGTTACTAGATTATGTTGTGCCGCTCAGGTGCCGAAACATTTGAGGGTAGATGGCAAAGTGCCAAAAGAGGCCACCTTTCGAGCAGACAAAGTAACTACTAGGAAGGATCTTGTGGTGGCTGGTGGTGCTAATAGGGAGGATGCCCCTGAGGAGGAGGAGGACGAGCAGGTAGAAGTGGGAGATGAGTTGCCCACTAATGAGCATGTTTCCGATGTAGTAGGACCGTCTAGGGTCAGCCGGAGTCAGAGGTTGGACAATATGGGGCAGGAGCTGACAGGGTTGCGTACCTCGGTCGCTGACTTAGGAATGCATGTTGATGCGGTGGCTACCCAGTAGGTTAAATCAGAGAAGAAAATCATGGGCTGGCTGCGAGATCTGGGTCGTGCATGTCATCTGGACCCGGGGACGGTCTCCGATCAAGATTGATCCATCAGTGAAGTTCCTTTACCTCACATTGATTTATTTTTAATGCCATGAGGACATGTCTTCCTTTTAAGTGTGGGGTGGGGGGTTACTTCATTATATGTGTATATATGTTGGAACGTAATTGTTATATGTTTTCTTTTGTTTTCTTTTGGGTTTTGTTTTCTTTTGTTTTTTTGGTTTTGAGTAGCAGTTTAATTATATGAGTCGACTTGTCCCGACGACAGATCTCATTCCACGGGGTTCTTGAGGGTCTAAGTCGACCATTCAAAAAAACCTGAAATATGTTGGACTCTTCCTGACGACGGATCTCCTAGACTGTTTTCTCGAAGGAAGTAAGTCTAAAGAAAATACCAAAAAGATTTTCTGTTGTAGGTAGTGTAGTAACTCCCCCTTGTTTTTTCTTTGTGTCGTGGTTCTTTTCCAAGGGTTTTGCTTGAACCGAATGTAGTTAATTTTTGTTTATTTTGTTTTTAATTTTTAGCTGGTACTTATGGGCTATGAGCTGAGATAGGAAGAGAATCCCTTAGCATTGTTACACCTGAACACAGTAGACACTAGAGTGTAACACTTAGTCTTAGTTATTGATTCTTGTTAGAGTTCCTTAAATTGTATATTTATAACTTACTTCAGTACTCAAACGAGAATGTTTTGATAAGCCACTCTGGAATGAGTCATGTTCCATGTGTGTGTGAGTTGTATTCTATTCTATGCTCTGCATTTGATGCCTATAACTTGCCCTGTGTGTTTGCAAAGCGAAATAGTAGGTTTGTTCAGTCTTAGAAGTAATATAGGCATTTCTTTGTTAAGCCAGATATATAAAGTATACCCACCTAAATGTGATATATCGTAGTCAACCCCGTTGAGCCTATTGTCGCGCACCCTTTTTTTCCTCCTCCTTAGCAGAAGATCGGGTTTATGACATTGGTTGGGACAACACTTTCCTTTTGGGAAATGGGGTTTGCATATTTTGAAGAGTCGCCACCTAACGATTTTAACGGTGCGTTAGGGCACCTAAGGAAATTAATTACAACTACGTTGCTAACCAGAGATTTGGGTAAGGGCTTGAAATTATCCTAAGGGGAAGATATTAGGCACCCCTCAGGATCCATAAGTGTGGTTGGCCAAATGGTTTCGTGAATTTGTACAACTAACAAATAACAAGTAAAGGCTAAAATAAGAGGGGATTTAAGTCTTACGCATACAGGTGTTTAGAAAACAGTAGGGATGATTACAAACTAGCGTATACATGTGTCCTAGGTTTGTAATAATATGGATCACATCCATGCAATACCCGGTAATCACTCCTCGAAAAGGGGCTACACGTGGTATTAGCACACCGGTCATCATATCCATATTCTACCCTTCCCACCCCGTGAAGGTAATTAAACAGTGTGTTGGTCACAGATTATATTGCGTGCTATTACCTGTCCCATCCTATCAGTCCTAGAGGAGGTTAGGACTACTATCCTAAAGGGTAGGTACTAGGCAGACCCTCAAGTTTAAAAGGGTAAAATTCTAAGGCGACAAGCAAAGAACATGTAAGACTGCAGTCAGTGGGAAACACATAGGAGCATAAAGGAGGCTCAGATTTTCCTCCACAGATAATGCATATAATTAGCACGACTCAAACACATATAAGGGCAGTGTTGTTAATTAAGATCCTAAGACATGGTATCTAGGTGAATGCAGAGGATAGGTAGACTTGTTTTATAACCCAAAAACATGCTCTAATCAGTTTGCCTACTAATTTAAAATAGTGTTAAGCAGCACACACAAGAGAGAGACAGATTTCTAATTTTATTTTTGGAAATTTAGTCACCTAAGGCTTGCCTAGGTGGGGGACAGTGTATATTAATAGAATTATTAGAGGAACTATTGCAAATTGTTACCTAAACATGATGTTCTAGGTTGTTGAGAACACATAAGCATTACCAGTTGTTTTTAGAGAAAACTGTGTGAGGTTGTTATACCTTTTTTTATACATCCATAAATAGACTAAATGTATTCGAGCAATTAGGACCCTATAACATGATATCTAATGCACAGGTAGAGATGCAGAATGATGCATATGCAGAATTCCAAAGCATGCTTTCTAAATTCTCAGTAGCCACAGTATTAATCATGGTTTCAAAAGATGCTGGAGTGATAATTTATTTTAATGTTGTTTAGCCTAGGACATGATTTCTAAGCTTACATGGCAGTGTGGACATGATAGTAGAGAATACCATTTATTAGCAGGATTTTTCTAAGTAAAAGTGAACATGCTGAAACAGTAGGTATGAGACCTAATAAACATGATTTCTAATGCATGAATTTGAACATATGGGACTAAACATGAACTATATTGCACAGACAGGAAATAAAGTCTAATAGCATGATTTCTAATGCATGAATTTGAAGATATGGGCCTAAACATAACCTCTATTGCACAGATAGGAAATAAAGTCTAATAGCATGATTTATATCCCTTTAATAGCTATCGCATGCGCAGTTACCCCTCCCTTTTTACGATCCATCCCTGAGTTGTTTAAAAATTATTACAGGCGAGGGAATTATGAATTACACAACCAAAGGAAAAATAAGAAGATACTTCTATAAGGAGCCTTCAATCATGCCCAGATCTTCCAAACCTCAATGCCTTATGGTATTTCATAGCCTTTCATAGTCTGGGTGTATCAGAGTTCCCTAAGGACCTCAAGGGCTCCCGGGCAGTGCTCACACCCAAACATAGCCAAAGAATTAAACATGTGCAGTGTGGAAGTGCCAGCCTTGTGTGTCAGAGTTCAAAGGGTACTCGAAGGGTTCCCAAAGCAGTGCTCACACGAAGGGGGCTGAACTTAGACTTCTAAGAGTATATATGAGAGTGCTTTTTATTTAAAAAGATTTAAGTAAGGAACAATTTTGAGAAAGGGTAAGTAAGAAAATAGCTTTTTGAAGAAAGGAATGGAAACTTAACATCACAAAGGACCAAGGATAGTCCAACAAGCACAAACAGTGGTAATGGTATTAGGGACAAATACAGAGCATGTAAGGGCATACATACAGTAGGCAGATACACACACGGACATGCGATCAGGAACTCCTAAGGGCCTAGAGGATCAAGGGGTACAATGTCAGGTTAGATTAACAATTAAGGTCATGATTAAGCTAATGTACCAGTCATAGGTATGTAAGAAGTAGGTGCTAAGGGTACAGAAAAATGTTGGTCATAAACAAATAAAGCCTAATTTAAACATGCAGAGAGGAGTTCAGGATCCTAGATACATGCTGATGAATAAGCAAGCAAGTTGGAAGCATGCTGAATTACAACAGTAATGGAAACATGTTGGTTTGAGGAACTGAAATCTAAATTAGAACATACCAGTGAAGTGAAGAAAGCAGTAACACAAACAGGAAAGTAGGAGAACGCACAATAGTCAGCCTTGGCTTGCAGTCGGCTAACCTAGAGTAGTAGTAGTTAGCACAGAAGAGAGAGCAGAAAGTATTTTAAATTGTGAGAGAGATTTTTTGAACAGATTAGTTCATGTGTGTGTCTGTGAATGAATAGAGTATATATAGTTTTGAAAACTTGATGAAAAATAAAGAAAGAACCAGAATTAGCCAGTGATTGTGGGACTGAATATCAATCAGTACCCAATTAGTACAAGTATCCCTATAATCAAGGGACTAATTCACACGGTGAATATTGAATAAGGAAAGAACCATATATATCTTAGAGGAATATAAGAACATTGTAAATATAATTGGCAATTAGGTATCCCTTAATTGAAGGGGTTAAACTCAAACGGCTAGTAGGTAAAATAATAATTAAGGAAAGTTCTGATGCCTGTAAAATATAAGGAAACAGTTTCACCACTTATTCAAGCATACAATTGAGACTAGGTTCAGAAGATATCACTTAAGTAAATAGTAATCAATTAATAGTTAATCAATTATGTAACAAGGTAAGAAAACAAAGTCAAAAATCAATAAGAACATCTCATAAGAAATCAGGGATTCGAAATTGGTACTAATTAAGGGAAGGCCTCATGTATCTAAGGAAACATACATAATTAACAGAGGATATTGTATGAAAAATCAATATAGTACTACTCATAATCATTCAGGGATTCAAGGCAGTAATGATTCAAGCAGGGTGAACACACAAGAAGCAGCTGAGTCAAAGACCCAATAGCATAGTGAAGCAATAATCACAAAAGGGATTACTCATGGGAGACAGACACACATACAAATCGAAAGAAAAAGACATGCTCAGAATTTAGAACACAGTGTTAAAACTAATGTTTTAACATAATAAATCATGATTAAAAGTGATAAAACGTTTAAGAATATGGGAAAAATCACTTGAACTTTGAGAAACTGTTTGAATAAAAGGTTTCAGAAACCCTAAGTGAAAAACTTGTTTAAGAAATGGAAAACCTTTAAGAATAAAATGTAATAATACTAGTGATAAACCCGGATCTAGTGTAGATCTAAGAGAATAGTAAGGTTTTCGAATAAAACATGTAAAAATCTTCATGATATACACAGATCTAATACATATCTAAAGGAATCGTGAAAATACCATGGTTTCGGGTTTCAGAGAGTTGAAAAAAACAAGAAAAACCTTAAAGATGTCGCCAGCGTTAGCCAGAAAAGTCATGGCTCTTACTCATACGGTCGGAGGAGGCCGGAAGATGGAATGAGGGACCATGTGTAGGATATGAACCTCTCCATGTTCATCTGAGGGCCTTAGTGTGTCATTAGACCCGTGTAGGGTGAAGCAGTAACCCGGAGATAATGGGAGACCATAGTTTCCGGCGAGGGAACTAGCCGGAGAAGACGAACAAACTCCATCGGAGAAGGGAGGAAAGGGAAGGTTCTAGAGAGAACCAGAGAGAGATAGAGAGAGAATGAGATACTGGGAAATGAGAGGTCGGGGAGGGGGTAGGTCTAGGTTTAATTATGGTAACATTAATCTGGGCCGTTGATTTAAGTTGATCCACGGATCAGGTAGTCGTGGGGTTGGGTCGGGTCGGGTAGGATTTTAGGTCTGGGTTGGGTAATTGGGCTGATTAAATTGGGTAGGGGCCCGAGTGAAATTAGGCTGGCATTGAAATTAAAAGTGGCTATTAGTTAAATACCCAAAAAATAGATAAATAATTAATAAAAAATAGCTAATAATTATGTAAAATGAAATTAATGCTAAATAAATGAAATTAAGGTAATTAATGAATATAAAAATATAAAATGAGATAATTATTGATTTAAATGGTATAAAATGTACAATTAGGCCATAGTTGTAAAATTATTGTAATTATGGTCAAATAATGCCAAATTGGCTAATTGTGAAATAATTAAATCCTAATAGGATTAAAAATGGTATGTTAACTAGGAAATATTTTGAAATTATTTATAATACAATTTATGAATAATATTGAATATAAAAATATTGAATAAATTGGAAAAGGATTTAACAAAAATATGAAAAATTTCGAAAAAAATACCAATTTTTATAAAGAGTGATTTTGGAGGTATATACAAAATTTTTAAAAATAATTTGAGAAAAAATTGGGTATCAACAGTTGCCTCTCTTTACCCGAGAAGGGTGAAAGAGTTGTCGAGTAAAGATATGATGGTCAATTTTGACCGAGTGGAAATAGCTTGAAAGGTTCAGGCCGCACCCTGGTTCGTGAGCTGCCTACATATCCCTGGTCTTATAGGAATTAGGCCGTATGTAGTTCAGGGGTCATCGGTGAAGTATACAGACATCCCTCTCGTTCTTACAGAAGACATAAGGGTGCTTCATGCTCCGCCCGCAGCGCTTGCTGCCTTCCGATGAAGTTTTATAAGAACAGACGCCAAGTACTAGGTTAGATGAACAAACGGCTTACGGGATAGTTAGGAAACCTGGAGCGGAACCGCTCCCGCCTAGATGGTTGTTGCTTGCCGAATTACCTGCAAATAAACAATACGAGTGTATATTGTGCATAATTTAAACATGATGAAAATTCCCGTTGGACAATGAATGATGTCTTTGGACGGTTAAGGATGACGTCTTTAGACCATGATGTCATGGGCCATGAATTGCTTTGATGAGGAATTCGTAGGCCATGAAATGATGTTCTCGGGCCATGGGGATGGTTCCTCCGAACCATGACGCCTTTGAATAATGATATGCAAAATGATAAAAGAGATCCTCAGGCTATGACATGGTGTTCTCGAGCTATGAAGATGGTGCCTCTGAACAGTGACGCCTTTGGATAGATTGGTGATATTTCAGCCCATGAATATGCAATAGCACGATACTGACAAGACAGAGCTTAGTCTTGCAAATTTGAAAGCATGGCTTAGCCCGAAAGGAAGCGAATGACAGAGACAGGTGATCATGCTCAACTATGTCTAATAAAATACTAAACGGGCGTTGCAAATATAATTTGGGGTATTAAGCCCAGAGTCGATCCTACATGGAGTTAACGTATCAAGCAAGCTATCAGAATACTAAACTGTCACTTGGTGTTGTTTAAACTACTACAACTGAATGAAAATATTAAAACTAAAGCTTAACTACAATAAGGTGTAAACAATTGTAATAAAGGTCTAAAGTTATGGTTTCCCCCGTCGGTGAACTTCCTTCTCGGATACTTATTATAGTTTTATTAGTTGTCTCTATCAATCATGAACACTCTATCTACCATAAATCTCTCTCAAGTAATTATGATAATTTACTAGACGCACTCTCTCAAGTTACGCTAGCTAGATTGCATTACAGTTCACTTTAGATTGCACCCGAGGTATCGTTATCTCTAATCCAACCCTAAACCCTCAGTTATGACTTTCATCTATACTCTGGGAGTGGTGCTGTTCAAACAACTACCTAAATATGCACTCTCTCTCTCAAGTAGATACATAATAAATAGGAACAGCTAATTGATGGCCATTCAGTTAACTACAACAAGAACGTAGTTGAATAAATAGAGATTAATCAACCAATCAGAACTATATTTATAACACAATAAGTTCATCCCCCAACGGGTTCCACCAAAACCCTAGATTAAAGAAATTAGCTAAACATGTTCATAAGAATCAAATCCAAAATAACTTGCATAATTAAACTACAAAGTAATGAATAAAATCTGTACAAATCGATGTTTGACTTCTCTTCAATGGCTTCCCCTCTTTCAAGTTGTGTTTTTGGGTCTATTTATATGTTTGGGCTAAACCCTAAACGTGTTGGAGACTTCTATTCCAACCGGGAAACACTTAAGCTCTTCAAAACTCAGAATTGACCGGACCTCGGGACCCAGGAGTTTGGGCCCAAACGCCCCCTTAAAGCCAGGGCAGGCCTGGCGTTAGCGGCCAACCGCCCCACTAACGCCAGGGTTAGCCTGGCTTTAGGGTCCAAACGCCCGGCTAACTCCCGGGTGTTCCCTTTTCGAATCTTGAGCGTATCTTTTGACGTATTTGCATCCTTTTAGCTCGGCTTCCATCTCCAATTCACCTACACATGAAATAAACTCCATTATGCACATAAAAAGTGTATTTTTATCATTAACGCACATAAAATGTAAGGCATTTAACTTGTTAAAACATGAATTGTAGCCACGCATCAATACCCCTCGAGCAGTCAAACTACACTCATGTACACAACTTATTAAGCAAATCCCTTAACACGTTATACCAAGAATTTTTAAAACATTTCAATCACAGAGGTGTGACATCCTCGCCTCAATAGTCGACTCACATATACCATGCTTTATTCACAATCCACTCACTACTCTAACTTAGAGGTCAACAACATTAACTTTCCTTCGTGAATCATGTGACCTCACCAAATCAAAGAGTTAGTTCCACACACAATAAACTCTAAGAACACTTAGGAACTCAAGATAGAAGGAATTCACTCACTCTCAGAAATAATATTCATATGCCACAAAAAATGCACCATAGGCTTGCCCGTAGTGTACTACTCTACTAATCAAGCTCATTCAGTCTAGGATCAAGTAGGACTTTATTTGGTTTTAATGTAGGTTGCGGGACAGGTAGGATACATTTGGATATAAGAGTTACTGCACCTCCCTAATCACATTAATACATATACTTTCGCATTCAACCTCAAACTTATATTAAGCCAAACCCACCTTCACATCAATGTTATTACCCCATACTTCTTTAAGCACAATTACATCAAGAGTCACCACTAGTCAATGAATATATATATTTTTTTTATTTTCACAAGAATACAACTTTTTTTTTCTTTTTCTCTTTTTCTTTTCTAAGTGACTCTTACTTTTTCAAACAATGCACCTTTCTCCTCATTTCAATTATTCCCCTCAAAAACCAACCTACCACCCCACACTTTAACTTTTCCATATTTCATCACTTTTTCAGTGCTTACGAGAGGTGACAAGGTTCAAATATATGATCGATTCAAACAAAAGGGATATGGCTTGTAATGTGATTGCCAAAGAAACAGGATTATAGGTTCAACGGGGTTAACTACGATACATAACAATTAGGTAGGTAAA
>ML409106.1:47344-143627 GCA_005239525.1 Nicotiana knightiana | reverse complement strand
CGTGGTCCAAAGAAAAACCAAGGGGGAATTACTACACTACCTAAAACAAAAATCTTTTTGGTATTTTCTTTAGATTTATTTCCCTCAAGAAAATTGTCTAATAGATCCATCGTCGGGAAAAACTTAATTTTTTTTTATTTTGTAGTTTTGTAAAAAGATAAATTATTCCATTAATCTGACATAACTAAAATAGCATAAAAATTCACCAGAAAATCTCCTCACCCCACACTTAAAATTGTGCATTGTCCCCAATGCGCACCCATATATACAAGAGGGTAAAAAAAACTCACTGGTAGGCCAAAGGCCGAAGCACTAGCATCTCATGGGGTACTCAGACTTCTCCCAGGCATGGTGCTTCATGTGGTTACCTCACATTTAGTTCCAACCATCTGGTTTGTTGTTGCATCCTTCCAGTGTCTTTGCGTTCCATGCTCCTACAAAAATTCAAAAAAAATTGACACTACAAAAATAATACAATTAGAAAAAAAATAGATAAAATAAAATAAAACAAACAAATAAAAATAAAATAAAATAAAGCAGTAAAGCAGGGTTGCCTCCCAACAAGCGCTTGATTTAACGTCGCGGCACAACGTGAATCACTTTCTGCCTCCACTTCAATCTTATGAATTGAGCCCCCAATTTGGCATCAAGTTTTCGGTTATGCTCCAAGTGTGGTGGAACAAATATAATTGGCCCAAGAAACCATTTTATTATTTTACACTTCTTGGCATTTAGATGACGTATGTAGTCCTGTCTTTCTGGCAAGAAAAATTTCAGAATGTAGGCATCTTGTTCCTCATTTCTTGACTCCTCAATTGGCTCTAATGACTCTATTTCCATATCATCATCCAAGCACAATGTGGCAAAATTTTTGGAGTGAGGACCAATGCGCTCAAACACATGAACTTCAGGACTTTCAACATCCTCAACATCAATCACACTAGAGTCGATTAAATTTGAATCCTCAACGTCCCTGGTTGACTCTAGTATTACTTCTTCAACATCGGCATCCTCAAATTCTAGTTGGTTAGAGTGTTGGGTTTCTACTTTGGACCCCTCCATTGGCACCTCAATTTCCATCTCTAATGTACACTGCTCCTGGCTACTATCCATAATATTGGCATATTGAGCATTAAAAGCTTCAACTAGTTGACTCGTTTGAGCCTCCAAGTTGCGAATAGTTTCATCTTGCCTTTGTACCCGCAGTTGTAACTCCTCCTGTTGTTCCAAAATGCACTTCATCATATCCTCGAGCCTTTTCAGGTCATCATCACTGGGTTCTTTGTTTCTATTAACTTCACAAGAAAAATAAGAACCATCAAAGTAAGGGGTTGGGGGAAGATAAGAAATATAAGCACAACCATAAAAGTGACCATCTTGACCACAACAAATATCACACACATTCCACACATAAGATTTAGTTGGTGCACATAGCTCGCTCTCGAGAATATTTTGATAATTTTGCTCTAGCTGGTTTCCTTCATAATATGCATAACGAGGATCAAAAGTAGAATTACCAACATCCGAACTCTCATAATTCCATGATTCCATGTTTTTTTTTCAAATTAACAAATACAACTAATATAAAGAAAATAAAAATCAAATACTAAAAAAATATCAAACATGAAACCTAGTAATATGTACAATTACATCTACACTTGATAATACCGTTAATTCCTAAGCAACGGCGCCAAAATTTGATCACGCTCAACTATGTCTAATAAAAGACTAAACGGGCGTTGCAAATATAAACTGGAGTATTAAGCCCAGAGTCGATCCCACAGGGAGTTAACGTATCCAGCAAGCTATCAGAATACTAAACTGTCACTTGGTGTTGTTTAAACTACTACAACTGAATGAAAATATTAAAACTAAAGATTAACTACAATAAGGTGTAAACAATTGTAATAAAGGTCTAAAGTTATGGTTTCCCCCGTCGGTGAACTTCCTTCTCGGATACTTCTCATAGTTTGATTAGTTGTCTCTATCAATCATGAACACTCTATCTACCATAAATCTCTCTCAAGTAATTATGATAATTTACTAGACGCACTCTCTCAAGTTACGCTAGCTAGATTGCATTACAGTTCACTTTAGATTGCACCCGAGGTATCGTTATCTCTAATCCAACCTCTAAGCCCTCAGTTATGACTTTCGTCTATACTTCGGGAGTGATGTTGTTCAAACAACTACCTAAATATGCACTCTCTCTCAAGTAGATTCATAATAAATAGGAACAACTAATTGATGGCCATTCAATCAACTACAACAAGAAGGTAGTTGAACAAATAGAAATTAATCAACCAATCAGAACTATATTAATAACACAATAAGTTCATCCCCCAATGGGTTCCACCAAAACACTAGATTAAAGAAATTAGCTAAACATGTTCATAAGAATAAAATACAAAATAACTTGCATAATTAAACTACAAAGTAAGGAATAAAAGCTGTGCAAATCGATGTTTAACTTCTCTTCAATGGCTTCCCCTCTTTCAAGTTGTGTTTTTGGGTCTATTTATATGTTTGGGATAAATCCTAAACGTGTAGGAGACTTCTACTCCAACGGGGAAACACTTAAACTCTTCAAAACTTGGAATTGACCGGACCTCGGGACCCAGGCGTTTGGGACCAAACGCCCCCTTAAAGCCAGGGCAGGCCTGGCATTAGGGGCCAAACACCCCACTAATGCCAGGGTCAGCCTGGCTTTAGGGCCCAAACGCCCGGCTAATGCCCGGGTGTTCCCTTTTCGACTCTTGAGCGTATTTTCATCCTTTTAGCTCGGCTTCCATCTCCAATTCACCTACACATAAAATAAACTCCATTATGCACATAAAAAGTGTATTTTTATAATTAACGCACATAAAATGTAAGGGATATAACTTGTTAAACCATGAATTCTAGCCACACATCAACAGGGGTTGCTTTTGAAAAGTAAATAGGAGACAGTGTTTAGTCTCGGAAGGCTGAAAGGCAGCCTTATGAAATATGCGGATGCAGATGGAGACAGTGTTTAGTCTCAAAAGGCATAAAGGTAGCCTTATGCAATATGCGGATGCATATGGAGACAGTGTTTAGTCTCAGAAGGCAGAATGGTAGCCTTATGCAATATGCGATGTAGATGGACACATTTTTTAGTATCGGAAGGCAGAATGGTAGCCTTCTGCAATATGCGGATGCAGATGGAGATAGCGTTTAGTCTCGGAAGGCAGAATGGTAGCCTTATGCAATAAGAGGATGCAGATGGATACATCGTTTAGTCTCGGAAGGTAGAATGGTAGCCTTATGCAATATGAGGATGCAGATGGAGACAACGTTTAGTCTCAGAATGGTAGCCTTATGCAATATGCGGATGCAGATGGAGACAGCATTTAGTCTCGGAAGGCAGAAAGGTAGCCTTATTCAACATGTAAGGAAGGACGACAGAAATTCTTAGCTGGCGTTAATTGCGGTAGAGCATTGTGATAATGAAGAATCGTTTGTGCTGATAATAAATGTTTGCATGTGCGATGAGTTTGAGGAACGATGTCTGTCCTTTGAGCTGATAATATGTTTTGGGGCTTTTGCAATTTGTGCCTGCATCCAAAGAAAGATCGTGAGTTTTGTAAAGGGGGAAGGTTAGTTCACATTCATGTTGGCTCTGCTTAGCTCGTTGTCTTGATCTTATGGTACTGTCTGTATCATTGGGGTCCTGTTCTAGAAAAAACAAATATGCATGATTTTGTAAAAGTGTAATATATAATCTAAAATAGTTTTTAGATGAACCGACGATGTAGTGCGGCTTGAGACATTGCAACCTCTTCTGCTGCGGAATTTTGAGGGTCCTCCTCAAAATTATGCCCCAGTTTTCTGGGTGGATGCCTCTAACTGTTGCTCATGCCGTGACTAGCTGAACTTGCTTCAGAATTTTGAGGGTCCTCCTCAAAATTCTGCCTCAGTTTCCAATTGTGGGGAAAATGAGATTTTTATTGAATTGTGACCGAACCCATAGGGCTGCCTATGTATCCCTCTCAGACGGGAATCAGGTCAGGCATAGTTCAAATTACATCATTGAGAAAGCATAAAGATTACACATAGTAGCGCTTGACTGCATCTGAATTGATCGGTTTTGGCAAAACAGTCTCCGTCCATTTCTGCAACTATGAGTGCTCCTCCTGTCAGCACTCTATGAACCATGTACGGACCTTGCCAGTTAGGAGAGAACTTCCCCTTGTCTTCATTTTGATGCGAAAAGATTTTCTTTAACACCAGCTGCCCTGGTGTGAATGTCTCGACTTGACTTTCTTGTTGAAGGCCTGGCCATTCTGTTCTGATATAGTTGGCCATGACATACTGCATTCATTCTCTTCCCATATATGAGGGCTAGTTGCTCATAACGGCTTCTTACCCACTCTACATCGTTGAGCTTAGCTTCCTGTATAATATTTAGAGATGAAATCTCCACTTCGGCAGAACTAACAGCCTCTGTACCATAAACTAGCATATAGGGAGTTGCCCCCGTTGCTGTGCGGACAGTGGTGCGGTATCCCAGTAAGGGGAATGATAACTTTTCATGCCATTTCTTGTGCCTTTCTATCATCTTTCTTAGTATCTTCTTGATGTTTTTAGTTAGCGGCCTCTATGGCTCCATTCATCTGAGGTCTGTATGCTGTGGAATTCTTGTGTTTGATCTTGAAAGTTTCACACATAGATTTCATCAAGTCACTGTTGAGATTAGAACCATTGTCGGTGATGATTGACTCTGGAACTCCGAAACGACAAACAATGCGGTCGCGGACAATGTCGGCCACAATTTTCTTTGTAACTGCTTTGTAGGAGGTTTCTTCGACCCATTTAGTGAAGTAGTCAATGGCGACCAAAATGAACCTGTGGCCATTGGAAGCGGCAGGCTCAATTGGTCCAATAACGTCCATACCCCAAGCAGCGAACGGCCATGGCGAGCTGGTTGCATTGAGCTCACTTGGAGGCAGTTTTATCATATCCCATGTATCTGGCAGCGGTGGCACTTCCGAACATCCTAGATGTAGCTCGTTTCCATAGTCATCCAAAAGTAACCATCTCGGAGTATTTTATTTGCTAAAACAAAACCGATCATATGTGGGCCACAGGTCCCTGCATGAGTTTCTTCCAGTAACTTTGATGCTTCATTTGCATCAACACACCTTAATAACCCCAAATCAGGAGTCCTACTATACATGATTCCTCCGTTGTGGAAAAACTGTTGGACAATCTCTGAAGTGTGTGTTTCTGAGTGGAATTTTCAAGCTCGGGGTATTCTCCCTTTGCCAAGTACCTATCGATGTCATGAAACCAAGGATTTTTGTCTGCTTCTTCTTCGATATGGGCATAGTAAACTGGCTGATTATGGATCTTTATGGGAATAGGGTTAATGAAATTCGTGTCCGGATGCTGGATCATTGAGGACAAAGTAGTTAATGCGTCGGCAAACTCATTCTGGATTCTGGGGACGTTCCGGAACTCTATCTTTATGAACCTCTTTATTAACCCCTGTACATGTTGTAGAGACAACGCTTTCATGGAATTCTTTGTTGCACATTCTCCTTGTACCTGATGTACCAATAAGTCTGAATCACCAATCACTAACAAATCATGGACGTTCATGTCAATGGCCATATTGAGCTCCAAGATGCAGGCTTCATATTCGGCCATATTCTTGGTCCAAGGGAACCTGAGTTTGGTGGATATCGGATAATGTTGACCGGTCTCTAATACTAGTACTACTCCAGTACTGACTCCCTTGAAGTTTGCTGCTCCATAAAAGAACATCCTCTAGCCATCATAGGATTCTGCAATATCTTCTCCTATGAATGATACCTCTTCATCAGGAAAATATGTTTTCAGGGGTTCGTATCCTCCGTCTACGGGATTCTCAGCAAGATGGTCTACCAGAGCTTGTCCTTTAACTGGCTTCTAAGTCATGTAGACAATGTCGAATTCACTCAGCAAGATTTTCCACTTGGCTAGCTTGCTAGTGGGAATGGGCTTCTGAAAGATGTACGTTAATATGAGATATGTTCTGTAGGCACAGAAGTAATGCCTCAGCTTTTGGGCGAGCCAAGTCAGAGCACAACAGGTACGCTCTAATAGAGAATATCGGGCCTCATATGGAGTGAACTTCTTGCTGAGGTAATAAATAGCTTGTTCTTTCCTTCCCGTTTCACCGTGCTGCCCCAGAACGCAGCTGAAAGCTCCATCTAATACTGCAAGATAGAGTAGTAAAGTTTTTCCTAGCTCGGGCGGTACTAGGACTGGCGGTGTTGACAAATATTCCTTGATTCTATCGAAAGCCTTTTGACAATCATCGGTCCACTTGGTCGCAGTGTCCTTCTTCGGCATCTTAAAGATTGGCTCGCAGATGACTGTAGACTGTGTTATAAACTGGCTGATGTAATTAAGCCTCCCCAAGAAACTCATCACATCTTTCTTGTTCCTTGGTGGTGGTAACTCTTGAATGGCTTTGACCTTGGACGGATCCAATTCTATTCCCAGGCATTTTACAATAAATCCCAGCAGGAACCCCGAATGCACACTTCGCGGGGTTTAGTTTCAAATTGTATTTTCGCAACCTATTGAAGAACTTACCCAAATTCTCCATGTTATCAGCAACTTTCTTTGATTTGATAATGACATCATCTACGTACACCTCGATCTCCTTTTGAATCATGTCATGGAATATAGTGGTCATGGCCCTTATGTAGGTGGCCCCTGCATTCTTTAGACCGAATGGCATCATCTTGTAACAATATACTCCCCATGGCATAATGAATGTCGTTTTCTCATCATCTTCTGCATCCATCCAAATTTGGTGATAACCAGCGAAGCAATCCACAAAGGACTACAATTCATGATTAGCGCAGTTATCAATCAGAATGTGTATATTTGGCAAGGGGAAGTCGTCTTTCGGACTGGATCGGTTGAGATCCCGGTAGTCGACGCAGACTCTGACCTTCCCGTCGTTCCTTGGAACAGGTACAATGTTGGCTAACCATGTCGGGTACTCCACTACCCGGAGAACTTTGGCGTTGATCTGCTTGGTAACTTCTTCTTTGATTTTCAAACTCATGTCGGGTTTGAACTTTCTGAGCTTTTGTTTCACTGGTGGACACATTGGATTGGTTGGTAGTTTTTGAGCCACAATAGACGTACTTAGACCAGTCATGTCATCATACGACCATGCAAATACGTCCTCATACTCTCGTAGAAACTCTTTGTATTCTTTCTTTTCTGATGGTGACAAATGGATGCTGATGCGAGTCTCCTTGATGTTTTCTGAATCCCCCAGGTTGATAACTTCGATCTCATCCAAGTTGGACTTAGGTCTGTTCTCAAAGTTCTCAACTTCTTTTACAATCTCGTCAGGTATATCGTCATCTTTTGAATCAATGTTTGTTTGCTGCGTTGTCTCATAGTATGTCACAGTCATCAGTTCATCAAGACAAGTAATAGCAATGATGTATAAATAAAGTAATGAGAGAAAACAATAGCAATAAATATCATATTCGTAAGAGAAATTTAGAATATGTTTTGATAGATTTAATAATTGTTTTGAACATTTAAGATCTTTATTGCAGAAATTGAAAATGCGGGAAAAGGAAAATCATTTAGTAACTAAAACAGTAAATAATGCTTGTTTTAGCCTTGCTACCCCTAGGCTCGTTGGGCTTTGGTTGTATTGATAGACCATTTATTGAGATATTCCCCCTTGATTATAGTTTGTACGTAAGGGCCTTCCTCCCCCTCCCCCTCGAAAACAACACAGCAATCCATATCATTATCCTCCAAGAACAAACTCCTCATTGTTGCAAGTGCTTCTTCTTCATCTGAACCGTAAATAGTGTCGGCCTGCTTGAAAGTCTGCTCAAGATGAGGTATCCGTTGCTCCAAAGGGTAATAGGGACCGCGCCAAGGTGGCGACCAGCCATTGAATTCCTGCCAAGTGTACTCATACCCCAGACCAAAACTGGTGCCATGTTTCTTGAGTTTTATGGGCTTCGTGATCCCTTGGAAGTTTTTACCGAGCCCTTTGCCTGGCTCATATCCTCTCCAGTTCAGGATGCTCTCGATCTTGTTATCCCACCATTTGTCATTGTCGATAGCATTGACCTGTTCAATATGGTGGTAAGTTCCTCCGCCTATCTTCCTTTTTCCGTGGATCACCGGAATTTATAAATGGAGTTGCTACCGTCACCATGAATAATCACTTCTTGGTGGTTCCACTCGAATTTACCGCCTGATTTAGTGTTGATTCTACGGCCCCAACAGCGTGAATCCAGGGTCGTCCCAACAACAGGTTGTAGGATACCGGAACATCTTTCACCTGGAAATCCAGTTCGAACCAACTCATCTGTAGACATAGACTGATCTCCCCCATGGTGGACCTCACAGAACTGTCAAAGGCTTTCACATTGATCGCCCCATCCTTTATCTCATGTAGCCCATTACCCAATTTCTTGAGTGTTATCAACGGACAGATGTTAAGACTGGAACCTCCATCGATCAAGATTCTTTTGATGAAATGATCCTCGCACTGCACGGTGATGTGCAGTGCTTTGTTGTGCCCCAATCCTTCAGGTGGTAGCTCAACCTCATGAAAATTGATTTTATGATTTTCCAGTACCTGACCTACCATATTGGCCATTTCCCCACTAGTGATGTTGTTTGGCGCATATGCTTCACTCAACACTTTCAACAAAGCATTTTTGTGTGTTTCGGAATTCTGCAGTAGAGAGAGGATGGATATCTGTGTTGGTGTCTTGTTCAGCTGGTCGATGACTGAATACTCCTTAGCATGTACCTTTCTCCAAAGGTCATCGGGACCCGTTTCAATAAGGGGAGGCCGGTTGACGGCCTGCTTGCTTGACTCGGCCAGATGCTCAGGGGTGTAGACCCTACCAGTTCTCATCATACCCTGTGTTGCGACAGCTTCCTCAGACCTGACCTTGCGTTTCCTTCTCGCCTCAGCTGTGTAGTCCAAAGGGATATCATTGGAACTGAAGGGTGGCATGGTTGACATTGCCACCGTAATTGGTGCAACCATCTTTATTTCAAATGGAATGTGTGTTCAGGGTGGCAGGACTGCGACCTCGAACGAAGCTGGTGCATTTGCTGGAGATACAAACTCAACTTCAATTGGCACTGGTGACTTTGTAGGTGGAATTTCTTCAAACTCAAATGGTATTGACATATTCACCTCAACGGGCTAAATCTGGACTATGATCGGTTTGAGAGTGACTGCGGGCTACGATCAACCTGATTGAGCCATCGGGATCCCAATCATCTTCTATTTTAATCATATGGATACCTCTATCTGTATGGTCTGGCAGAGGATTGTCGCGGACGTTTGGAGCGGGGTCATTCGCCATAATAATCTTGTTGTTAATGAGAGCCTGCATTTTGTCTTTCAGAGAACGGAATTCTTCGATGGTGTGTCCTTTCATGCCGAAATGGTACGCACAAGATTTGTTTGGGTTAACCCATTGAGAAGGGTTCTCAGGGGTGGCAGCAGGGATAGGTGTGACATAACCAGCAGCTTTGAGTTTTTCATACATCTGGTCAATGGGCTCGGCTATGGCGGTGTATTGCTTTGGAGGGCGGCGATCAAAATTGGGACGAGGTCTAGGGAAGTTTTGGCGTGCAGGGGTGATTGATAATGGGATGGCTGGAATTATAAGTGTGGTAGACAGGAGCGGCTTGTGGATATTTGGGCGAAGCAGATTGATATGTGGGTGGCGGAGCTTGGTACGAAGGTGGTGGAGTTTGGTAATTTGGTGAGGGTGCTTGGTAATTCGGGGTTGGATGATATTTGAGTAGAGGTGTCGGATAAGTTTGGTACTTGAGCGGGGACTTGTTTCTTTGTGCAACCATTACGGCTCCCACATCTCTCTTCTTAGACACACCACCTAACTGTAAAGCCTTGTTAGTGGCTTGCAAGGCTTCAAAATTTTTAACCATACCGCTTTTAATATCTTCTTCAATCCGCTCACCCGATTTGATGATGCCAGAGAATATGTGGCCCTCAAACATCATTAACCGTTTGTAATACTGCGGGTCTTGAGCCCAGACAAAGAAATTTTTCATTTTTTCCTCCTCTAGAGCAGGTCTGACTTTAGCGGCTTCGGACCTCCAGTGAGTAGCATACTCGCGAAAGGTTTCTATAGGCTTCTTCTTCAAATTCTGAATGTAGAACACATCCGGTGCGTCCTCTGTGTTGAATCTAAATCTGTCTATGAAATCAAATGCCATGCTTACCCAGTTTGACCATTTCTTGGGGTCTTGGCTGATGTACCAAAACAGTGCATCTCCCTTCAATCTCCTCATGAAAATCTTCATGCGGATTCTTTCATCCTTTCCCACACCAACCAATTTGTCGCAATAGGTCCTCAGATGGACTCTCGGATCACCGGTACCGTCAAACATTTCGAACTTTGACGGTTTGTACCCCTCGGCCAGTTCGACATTAGGTTGGATACAAAGGTCTTCATAATTCAACCCTTCAATACCCTTGGTCCCTTCAACACCCTGGACTTGGCTGGCCAGTTTCCTAAGCTCCTCGGCCAATTTCTTAATAAGTAAATCATTTTCGTCAGACTCGGATGCCAGTGGGATAGGCGGAATGGAGTGGGTCATGGTTTCCACATATATGGGATTGTTATAGGTGTGTAAATGGTCTTTTGTGGGGTTTTGAGGTTCTGGGACGAGTAGTGGGGTGTTATTTGTGGTGTGGCAAACATTGCACTATGTCAGGAGAGTTTGGTTCTTTGGGTGAGTAGTGTGATGGTCAGGTGCGGGATGATTTTGTTGTCTTGGGATATTTTGTGGAGGTGCGGTGTTTTGAGCATTTGGAAAATTGACGTTAGGGATGTTGAGGGAAAATGACAAGTTGGTCAGATTCCGTACTTGATCGAGTTCTCCCTGAAACTTCAGCAATTTCTGGTCAAGTGGTGACATGTTCTCATGCAGGACCTGAATACCTCAGCCATCAGTGGCCTCTACCCGTTCAATCACATTCTCCTTTTTGATGTCGATGGACTCTTCCATCTTAATTTTGCCTTTGTCTTTGCCCTTAGGAGGACTAGGGGGAGGAGTAGGTAGAGGGCCCTTAGATCTGGTGCGATAGGTTGATGATACCAGAATGCACGAACTAACCTTTGGGGAGGGGAGTAAGAAAAATAAAAACAAAAGGTAACTAAGTCAGTGAGGATCATGAAAAGAGTATTGCAGTATTTAAACACATAATGCGGAAATGAAAGCGTGTCCTAAGTTGGGGACCTCTTTGTGCCCGAGGTAGGCCTAGCGACAAATTGATTTGGAGAACTTAAAATGCTAAATGCCTCATTTTATTGATAATAAAATAGACAAATCCCGAAACGACAGACGAAAAATAAAAATCACTAATGGCCATTGGCCTTATTACATTGACAGAAAAATAAAGATATTCCTATCTACTTGGTCCTAGAAGGACCTTCCCCAGATTCGGCATTCTTGTTTTCTTCTAACAGATTTCCCAGCTCGCGAAGTCCCAGCAGCAGGTAAGTTCTGGCTAGGTATCCCCCTGCAGCTCCCTCAGCCTTTTGACAATCTTCGATCCTTTTGATGAATTTTTTTTCCAAATCGATTATACTTCGTTCCAGGTACCCCAACCTCTTATTGGCACTAATAGCCATGTCCTTCCACTCCTCGATCAGTCTCTTGTTGGACTCATGTATCTTGTGGTTATCATCCTCATTTTTTTGGATCCTTTTACGCAAATGGTTGAACTTGACTTGTGCTTCAGCCCTTTCATCTATAACCCTGTGACCTCGGACGTACCCCAGCTTGCTCTGACCATCCAGATCCTCTTCTAACCAACCAATATAGAAAGGGGTATAACCGGCGTGATTTATGTCCGGCTCGATGGTGTCTTTCTCAAGTATAACCTTGCAGTGCCATAGGTGCTGAGCTAAGTACTTGTGAGGACTGTCATTATTTTGAAAAGTCAGGTCGGAGATGGCTCATCTTCTCGACCCTAGGGATGACTTGCTTCCTTCCTGCTTGCCTCATAACTCGAAGAGGGACGTAAGGGTGATGTGTCTCGGGATCGAATGATGAACTCATCCATTAGAAACCATTCGAACATCCATTGAACCTATTCTTTAGTCAGCTTATCAAAAAGCTCGACCCATCCTTCAGCATCCTCAGGTTGAGCAAACATGTCAGGGATATAGTTCATTCGCTTTGGGTGATGGAAAGCGATGTGGTCATCCCACATTCGGTGGTGGATGTCCTGTCGATATTCGCCCTTTTGGAGATGTTCCATGAGCCAGAGTTGAAGTAATAAATTGCAACCTTCGAAATGCTTTTCTCCTTGTTGACATCTTTCTAAGGCCCGATATATATCTGCAACGATCATGGGCACAATGCTGAAATATTTCCCATTTACCCCTTCCATTATGGTCTTAGTCACCATGGCTATCCTGGTATGGATCCTTTATTTCTGCATCGGGAACACGATAAAACCAAAAAAGCATACCATAAACACGAACACTCGGTGATGGACGTGTCCCAGAGAGGTGACAGCAAACTCGTCATGGTAGGTATGGTATGATTTGTTGTAGCCATACCGTTCGTACAAGTAGTCAAAAGGAATGTACGAATCCTCCAGACATACCAATTCCGCGTCCTTTTTCAGACCCATCATTTTGAGGAAACCTTTTCCTGTGCAGTTCTCAGGCATCAGCAACCCTGGGGTTTCCCATACTAGGTTAGCCAGCCCTCTTATCTCTTCTATTAACGACACTATTTTGATGTTCCCAAAGCGGAACACGGATCTTTCACGATCCCAAAAGAGGGTAGCAGCCTCTACTATCATTTTGTTAGGCTGAATTTTCAGAAGAGATGGTAGATTACCCAAGTGTTTCCTGACGATAGCTTTGTCACTAGAGTGTAGATCCTCTCACAAACTCAGCAATTTTTGTTGGATGTTGGAGACCATGTCGAATCTGGGGACTTCGTGCCTCATTTTTTTTCTGCAAAACAAATAAGTTAGGCCCTTACCCCCACCGGACTCGACTATTTAACGTCAATAATTAGCAGGAAGCATTTAGTTCTCCAAATAAATGCACAGAACGTGAGGGCGTCCGTTTGGGTTTAGAAAAACCTGGTAGACTTTTGGATAAGGCTTATCTTAAAAGCTATCGTGTGGACGACACTTTAGCTTGACTAGGTTTGACCATGATGCATGAAATAGTTCAACGGAGTAAGGTTTCTATGGGGTTTTAGACTGTTACCCTTGAGCGGACAACTCAAGGGGGAAAGGCACAAAATCGTAGATTGCACCGCTGATCGACTAGTTTTACCGCAAATAAGCCTGAATTTAGTGGGTGATAATATAGGAAGGGCGCAACAACTCATCAAGCGTTGCTATAGTTTTGTTTGGCACGAGTGGAGTATGAGTGTTGAGCATGATTTATGCAATAAGTATTCAAACAAGTTGTCACGTATTTACACGTTAAATAAAGCGGTAAAAACGGTAATAATGATTTAAAGCAGTTACAAAAAGGAAACAAAGAGACATGTCAGTTATGTTGTGAAAAAATAATTACTCGAAGTAAAAAATTAATTGCATGCAAAGGGAATAGGAACGGGTGCAAGTATTTAAAAAATAAAGGCATAAATTCACGAAACAATTTGAAATGGTAAAAGACTAGATGTCCCCAGCAGAGTCGCCATGCTGTCGCACACCCTTTTTTCCCTCCACCTTAGCGGAAGATCGGGTTTATGACATTGGTTGGTATAACTCTTTCCTTTTTGGAAAGAGGGTTTACATATTTTGAAGAGTCTCCACCTAACGATTTTAATGGTGCGTTAGGGCACCTAAGGGGTTTAATTACAACTACGTTGCTAACCAAAGATTTGGGTAAGGGTTTGAAATTATCCTAAGGGGAAGGTATTAGGCACCCCTCAGGATCCACAAGTGTGGTTCCCGGCCAAATGGTTTCGTGAATTTGTACAACTAACAAATAACAAGTAAAGGCTCAAATAAGAGGGGATTTAAGTCTTAAGCATACAGGTGTTTAGAAAACAGTAGGGATGATTACAAACTAGCGTATACAGGTGTCCTAGGTTTATAATAATATGGATCACATCAATGCAATACCCGGTAATCACTCCTCGAAGAGGGGCTACACGTGGTATTAGCGCACCGGTCATCATATCCATATTCTACCCTTCCCACCCCGTGAAGGTAATTAAAGCGTGTGTTGGTCACGAATTCTATTGCGTGCTATTACCCGCCCCATTCTATCAGTCCTGGAGGAGGTTAGGGCTACTATCCTAAAGGGTAGGTACTAGGCAGACCCTCAGGTTTAAAAGGGTAAAATTCTAAGGCGACAAGCAAAGAAAATGTAGGACTGCAATCAGTGGGAAACACATAGGAGCATAAATAAGGCTCATATTTTCCTCCGCAGATAATGCATATAATTAGCACGACTCAAACACATATAAAGGCAGTACTGTTAATTAAGATCCTAAGACATGGTATCTACGTGAATGCGGAGGATAGGCAGACTTGTTTTATACCCCAAAAACATGCTCTAATCAGTTTGCCTACTGATTTAAAAGTACCTATTAGTGTTAAGTAGCACACACAAGAGAGAGACAAATTTCTAATTTTTTTTGGAAATTTAGTCACCTAAGGCTTTCCTAGGCGGGGGACAGTGTATATTAACAGAATTATTAGAGGAACTGTTGCAAATTGTTACCTAAACATGTTGTTCTAGGTTGTTCAGAACACAGAAGCATTACAGGTTGTTTTTAGAGAAAACTGAGTGAGGTTGTTATACATTTTTTTATACATCAATAATTATATATAATGTAGTTGAGCGATTAGGACCCTATAACATGATATCTAATGCACAGGTAGAGATGCAAAATGATGCATATGCAGAATTCCTAAGAATGATTTCTAAATGCTCAGTAGCCACAGTATTAATCATGGTTTCAAAAGATGCTGGAGTGATAATTTATTTCAATGTTGTTTAGCCTAGGACAAGATTTCGAAGTGTACATGGCAGTGTGGACATGATAGTAGAGAATACCATTTATTAGAAGGATTTTTCTAAGTAAAAGTGAACATGCTGAAACACTAGGTATGAGACCTAATAAACATGATTTCTAATGCATGAATTTGAACATATGGGCCTAAACATGATCTCTATTGCACAGATAGGAAATAAAGTCTAATAGCATGATTTCTATCCCTTTAATAGCTATCGCATGTGTAGTTACCCCTCACTTTTTACTATCCATCCCTGAGTTGTTTACAAATTATTACAGGCCAGGGAATTATGAATTACACAACCAAATGAAAAATAAGAAGTTACTTCGATAGGGAGTCTTCAATCTGGCCCAAGTCTTCCAAACCTCAATGCCTTATGGTCTTTCATAGCCTTTCATAGTTCGGGTGTATCAGAGTTCCCTAAGGACCTCAAGGGCTCCCGGGAAGTGCTCACACCCAGACATAGCCAAAGAATTAAACATGTGCAGTGTGGAAGTGCCAGCCTTTTGTGTCAGAGTTCAAAGGGTACTCGAAGGGTCCCCAAAGCAGTGCTCACACGAAGGGGGCTGAACTTAGACTTCTAAGAGTATATGTGAGAGTGCTTTTTATATAAAAATATTTAACTAAGGAACAGTTTTGAGAAAGGGTAAGTAAGAAAATAGTTTTTTGAAGAAAGGAAATAGAAGCTTAACATCACAAAGGACCAAGGATAGTCCAACAAGCGCAGACAGAGGTAATGGGTTTAGGGACAAATACAGAGCATGTAAGGGCATACATACAGCAGGCAGATACACACATGGACATGCGATCAGGAATTCTTAAGGGCCTAGAGGATCAAGGGGTACAGTGCCAAGTTAGATTAACAACTAAGGCCATGATTAAACTAATGTACCAGTCATATGCATGTAAGAAGTAGGTGCTAAGTGTACAGACACATGCTGGTCATAAACAAATAAAGCCTAATTTAAACATGCAGAGGGGAGTTCAGGATCCTAGATATATGCTAAAGAATAAGCAAGTTAGTTGGAAGCATGCTGAAATACAACAGTAATGGAAACATGTTGGTTTGAGGAACTGAAATCTAAATTAGAACATACCAGTGAAGTGAAGAAAGCAGCAACACAAACAGGAAAGTAGGAGAATGCACAATAGTTAGCCTTGGCTTGCAGCCAGCTAACCTAGAGTAGTAGTAGTTAGCACAGAAGAGAGAGCAGAAAGTCTTTTAAATTGTGAGAGATATTTTTTGAACAGATTAGTTCGTGTGTGTGTCTGTGTATGAATAAAGTATATATAGTTTTAAAAACTTGATGAAAAATAAGGAAAGAACCAGAATTAACCAGTGATTGTGGGACTAAATATCAGTTAGTACCCTTTTAGTAAAAGTATCCTTATAATCAAGGGAGTAATTCACACGGTGAGTATTAAATAAGCAAAGAACCATATATATCTTAGAGGAATATACGAACAGTGTAAGTATAATAGGTAATTAAGTATCCCTTAATTGAAGGGGTTAAACTCAAACGGCTAGTAGGTAAAATAACAATTAAGGAAAGTTCCGATGCCTGTAACATATAAGAAAACAATTTCACCCCTAATTCAAGCATACAATTGAGACTAGGTTCAGAAGATATCACTTAAGGAAATAGTAATCAATTAATAGTTAATCAACTATGTAACAAGGTAAGAAAACAAAGTTGGAAACCAATAAGAACTTCTCATAAGAAATTAGGGATTCAAAATTGGTACTAATTAAGAGAAGGCCTCATGTATCTAAGGAAACATTCAGAATCAGTAGAGGATATCGTATGAAAAATCAGTATAGTACTACTCATAATCATTCAGGGATTCAAGGCAGTAATGATTCAAGCAGGGTGAACTCACAAGAAGCAGCAGAATCAAAGACCCAATAGCATAGTGAAGCAATAATCACAAAGAAACAGGTAATACTCATGGGAAACAGAAACACATACAAATCGAAAGAAAAAGACATGCTCAGAATTTAGAACACAGTGTTAAAACTAAAGTTTTAACATAATAAATCATGATTAAAAGTGATAAAACGTTTAAGCGTATGGGAAAAATCACTTGAACTTTGAGAAACTGTTTGAAGAAAAGGTTTCAGAAACCCTAAGTGAAAAACTTGTTTAAGAAATGGAAAACCTTTAAGAATAAAATGTAATAATACTAGTGATAAACCCGGATCTAGTGTAGATCTAAGAGAATAGGAAGGTTTTCGAAGAAAACATGTAAAAAGCTTCATGATATACACAGATCTAATACATATCTAAAGGAATCGTGAAAATACCAGGGTTTAGGGTTTCAGAGAGTTGAAAAAAACAAGAAAAACCTTAAAGATGTCGCCAGCGTTAGCCAGATAAATCATGGCTATACTCATACGGCTGGAGGAAGCCGGAAGATGGCATGAGGGACCATATGTAGGATCTGAACCTCTCCAGGTTCACCTGAGGGCCTTAGTGTGTCATTAGACCGGTGTAGGGTGAAGCAGTAACCCGGAGATAATGGGAGACCATAGTTTCCGGCGAGGGAACTAGCCGGAGAAGACGAACAAACTCCATCGGAGAAGGGAGGAAAGGGAAGGTTCTAGAGAGAACCAGAGAGAGATATAGAGAGAATGAGAGACTGGGAAATGAGAGGTCGGGGAGGGGGTAGGTCTAGGTTTAATTATGGTAACACTAATTTGGGCTGTTGATTTAAGTTGATCCACGGATCAGGTAGTCGTGGGGTTGGGTTGGGTAGTATTTTAGGTCTGGGATGGGTAATTGGGCTGATTAAACTGGGTAGGGTCCCGAGTGAAATTAGGCTGGCATTGAAATTAAAAGTGGCTATTAGTTAAATACACAAAAAATAGATAAATAATTAATAAAAAATAGCTAATAATTATATAAAATTAAATTAATGCTAAATAAATGAAATTAATGTAATTAATGAATATAAAAATATAAAATGATATAATCATTGATTTAAATGGTATAAAATGTACAATTAGGCCATAGTTGTAAAATTATTGTAATTATGGTCAAATAATGTCAAATTCGCTAATTTATGAAATAATTAAATCCTAATAGGATTAAAAATGATATGTTGACTGAGAAACATTTTTAAATTATTTATAAAACAATTTATGAATAATTATTGAATATAAAAATACTGAATAAATTGGAAAAGGATTTAATAAAAATATGAAAATTTTTGAAAAAATACCAGTTATTATAAAGAATGATTTTGGAGGTATATATACAAATTTTAAAAGTAATTTGACAAAAAATTGGGTATCAACACCTATAAGCCAGTTCTTTGGCAACCACATTACAAGTCTTACCCAATTGTTTGAATGGCCCATCTATTTGAACCTCTTTACCCCCCATGAGCACTTGAGTTGTTATGAAATATGTAAAATTTAACGTTGGGGGTGGCTGATTTGGCTTTTGAGTGGAACCAACGAAATAGGGAGAAAGGTGCAGTGTTTTGAAAAAGAAAAAAAATGATAAGCGCCACTTAAATGAAGAAAAAAAAGAATAAATAAATTAAGTTCTTGATAAGTGGTGAATTGATACAACTGTACCTAAAGTAGTTTGGAGTATTATAAATAGAAGAGTGGTAGAATGTCTGGTCTGACATAGTACGTTGCTAAAAGCGAAAGTAATTGTATTAAAGTGCTTAGGGAGGTTAGTCACATCCAAATATATCCTACCTGTCCCTTAGCCTACATTACAACCAAATGAAGTCCTAATTGATCTTAGACTGAATGAGCTCGATTAGTAGAATAGTACACTACGGGCAAGCCTATGGTTCATCTTTGTGGCATGTGAATGTTCTTTCTGAGAGTGAGTGAATTTTGTCTATCTGAGTTCCTAATTGTTCTTAATGTTATTACTTGTGGAAGTACTCTCTTGTGTGATGTGAGGGCACTTGATTCAATGAAGGGAAGGTAAGTCTTGATCTTTGTATGGAGTAAGTTGAGTAAGTATGAATATTGCACGGCACGTGAGAGTCAACTCTTGAGGCAAAGATGTTACACTACTAGGCGCAAGTAACTTTTGTGATATGTTCTTGGTGTGACACGTTAGGGGGGTGCTTAGTGAAGGAACCTCTGTAGAGTATGGTGGATTGCTCGGGGACAAGCAATGATTTAAGTGTGGGGTGTTGATAATAGGCTAGATTTATGTAGTTTAGCAATCATTTATGCCCTAACTTTACTATGCTTCACTGTTCTAGGAAGGTTAAATGACGAAAAATGGCTTTAATTGTGAATTTTATGTTTTGCAAGAGCGAGTCGTGATTATGAGGACATAGGACAGTGTTTGGAGAAAAACTAAAGCAAGGAAATCCCCTCAGAGTTGAGTTCGTGTGAAAGAATAAATAAAAGAAGAGATAAATAGTTGATCCACTCTAGCTTAGGCCAAGTGCGGCCTTAGCACGGCCACGCTAGATCAGAAGAACATGGGCAGTATTGAAGTCGATTAGCGTGGCCCAATCGCGGTCTTAGCGCGGCCGCGCTAGTCCAGGAAGTAGCGACAGTGTAAAATGCAATTTGCGCGGCCCATGCGCGGTGAGCGCGGCCATGCTAGTCACTCTGAAACGCGGTAATTTTAGGGGTAAATTTAGAAGTTTGGGGGAAATTCCACTTAACCTATAAGAGTTCCAGCTCTCCCAAAAAGAGGATATCAAGGTTTCTATAGTTCTGTTCAAGGCAAGAAGAGGCAAGAGGCAAGGAGGAAAATTCGGCATCGAGTTCTACCTTTCTTCCTTTTTTTTATCAGTCATGATGAATTTTGTTGTTTTTATTATGAAAACAATTATGAGTAGCTAAATTATTTAGTCTAAGGCTTTTATGGAAAATGTTGAAGGATGAACGTCTTGTTGTGTTAATATAGTTTGCCCAGTTTAATTTTTATTTGTTCAACTACATTTCTGTTGTAGTTAATTGATAGGATCCTCAATTAGCTGTGCCTATTTAGTATGTATTACTCAAGAGAGAGTGCATATTTAGGTAGTTGTTGAACAACACCACTCCTAAAGTATATGAGGAATCAATAACCGAGGTTTTAAAGGTGGGATTACGGATAACGAAACCGTGGGTGCGATCTAAGTGAGCTGTAATAAAATCCAGCTAGTGTAACTTGGAAGAGTGCGTCTAGTAAATTGTTGTAATTACTCGGGAGAGATTTACGGTAGTAAGAGTGCTCATGATCGATAGAAAAGATTAGGCAAATCTATATGACACATAACAGGAAGGGATTCCATCAATAGGGGAAATAACAACCTTAGGTCGTTCTCTTATTTGTTTACAACGCAGTCATAGTTAGCTCTTAGTTTAATTAATTTTATTCAGTTATAGTTAGTAGAAATATCACGAATTGTTATTCAAAACATATGGGAAGTTGATTACGGAGAATTTGGCGAGTCTGGCAAAAGTAATTGATAGGTTAATTCCCTGTGGGATTCGACTCTAGGCTAAATACCTGGATTATATTTGCAACGACCGTTTTATCCTTTTTATAAGGCATAGTTGGGCATGATCACTCATACAGAAAGCTTACAAGAAGTTCAAACAAAGTCTCGCAACAGCTTTTTGAAAAGCCTTGCAGCTGCTTTCTAAGAAGTCTCGCAGCTACTTCATTTCTTCTATAAATAGATGAAATTTCAGTTCATTATGTACATGAGTTTGAAGTTGAATAATATTTCAGTCTCACGCTATATTTATCTTTGGTTTATTTGATTTATAGTATTTATTTTATAATATGTTATCAGGACGAGTCTCTAATCATATTCTTCTCATCAGTCCGAAAGTGTGTTTTATTAGGATGAAATTCACCAATTGACTGTGGACAACTCAGCAAATATAGGTGGTATGTTTCTTCTCTCGTGGCAGTAATTGGTTAGTCTTTGTTAAAAACTCCAATTTTTTGAACACCAGAGGTGAAATTCTACTGCTATTCTCAACATAAGTACTATTAAATAATGTTCTATGTGTCTTTTGAGCTTGAATAAATATATGGTTATCGTGTATGTTAATCACGTCTTTCTTGCCAACTAATGATGCAGATGCCGTTTTACTTGGACGTGGTCTCGTGAAACTGGAAAGAACAAGTGATATTACATAAGTTGTTATATGGTCACGAGACTACACCAGTAACTATGTGGAAAATGATTGCACTCTATGTATATGTATACAATATCAATTTTTGTGTTTATTTTCATCCTGATCATTTGGTGAAGCATTATAAAGTGGATAACAATGTCATGTCCATCTAAACTTCAGCAGAGTCTGTAAGAAATATATGACCACTAGTAGTTGCAATATTTCCTAAATCTGGTTATAACTTAACTGCATGGTTCACTTAAACTCTAGCAGAGTACTATCATCAAAATTGGTTGTGTTTTGTATATCTCCTTGTAATTAAATTTGTTAACCCCTAGAAGTGGCATTTACATATAACCATCAGAAATGGTAATTTGAGCTTGCTATGATTACAATTGATTAGAGAAAAATTGTCACGACCCAAAATCCCACCACAGGAGTCATGATGGAACTTAGTCTTTAAGACTAGGTAAGCCGATTACAATTACAGTTCAAGCCATTTTTGTTTTTGAAATCGAATTTATTACAAGAAATAGAAATAGAAATAAGTGTCAAAACTAACAGCAGAAATAATCAAACAACCTCCCAGGACTGGTAATACTGAGTCATGAACTCTAACTGAATACAAACAAGGATCTTCAAGGATCGAATATACAATACTGTTGAAATAATAATTAACAGTACAATAAAATGGAAAGGCTCCAAGGGACTGCGACGACCAAGCAGCTCTACCTTGAATCCCTTGCGATCAACACACTAACTTTTCTCGAGTCCGATATCTCCAATACCTGGCTCTGCACAAAATGTGCAAAAATATAGTATGAGTACACCACAGTTGGTACCCTGTAAGTATCAAGAGTAACCTCGGTGGAGTAATGACGAGGTACAGTCAAGGCACTCACTAGTTTAATAACCTGTGCAATATAGCATACAAAAATAATAGGAAAAAAATAAAAATGATGGCAACAATAATCAACCAGTGATATAAACATCAGGGCAACAATAACACCATAAAAATTGCTCAACAAATAATAAATACAAGTACAACCAATTAATCAAGTCCTTTAAATATAAATCTTTCGCCTACAAAACTTGTGATAATCTTTAGGATATATACTTTCCAATAAATATATTTCGAATATAATTCTTTAAAATAATTTTTTTTCGAACATAATTCTTTCAAATGATATTTTGAATATAACCCGTTCAAATAAAGTCACCCTGTGACACCTCATTTCATAATCATAAAATACTGGTCTCAGCCCACTTTCATATTTTCATGGCACCTCGTGCCAAATTTCTCTCACAACTGCACGGCCAACTCACGTGCCAATATCATCATCATTTACTCACAACATCTCGTGCCCACATTTCATATCACAACTGCACGGACAATTCACATGCCAATATAATTTTTATTATATAACCACGGCACCTCGTGCCTATATTTCATATTATAACTGCACGGACAATTCACATGCCAATAATAAATTCATCATATTTTCCCAGCACCTCGTGCCCATATCATAATTCGTCCATCAATATCCACAGGCTCATAATTTTAACATATATATGCCTATTATCAAATTTACTGAATTTATAAAATAAATTACGCAATATATAAAAGAAGTCACAAGGAAATCACAACATCACATAAAAATCAACAATACATTAATTCCACATCATCACATATTACCCGAAAATAGCCACCATTATTTCTCCTATAGCCACCCTTATCGCTCCTATAATTTCCACCCTTACCGCTCATATACTAGCCACCCTTATCGCTCCTATAATAGCCTCCCTTGTTGCTGCGTTTAATAGCCATCCTTATTGCTCCGCCCAGACAATATCCCAACACACATAACCACAGTGAAATGCCACCTTATACCCACATAATGTCAATAGTGGAATGCCACCCTTATCCATCGCATAACAGTAACCCAAATCACACGAAAATTTGCACGAATATTACCACAACAATACAAAACAACAATTCATATTATAAATTGCCCATAGGCCACAACCAAATTCCAAAGATACAACAAAATCAAATATTTTCACAAGGCTCCACACAACGTATATAAAATCTCGATACCAACAAAGATGAAAAATTAACTCAGAATAAAACGACACCTTCTTTAACCCAATTTTTTTGATAAATATATTAATACCTCAATTTCAACTTAATTAATTATTCGCAGATGGAAAAATCTATAATATAATTGTTTCCAAGAAATATCAAATAAACAAACACACGGAATTCATATGAAAATCCAAGTGGCAATTACATGAAATTATCATATAAATACAAACCCGACAAACAAATAATGAGGCATGACAAATCAAGAATTTACTAAGTTCCAATAATTCTTCACTTTAGTTCATAAGGGTGTCTATGAATTTTAACTGATATAATTTGCATATATAAACCAAGTACGTACTCATTACCTCGAGTACATGATTTTCATTCATACAATTTCCACATAAGACTCCATTCCTAAGGGGTAATTCCCCCACTCAAGGTTAGGCAAGATACTTACCGTTTTGAAGTTAGGCCAATAATCCAAAATCACCTTTTTGCTTGAATCGACCTTCGGATGGCTCCAATATATCCAGATTAATTTTATACTTGATTATAATTCATCGAAAATAATTTCGGATATTATAACATCCACTTAAAATTTTATTTTAAAAGGTCAATGCGGGACTCCCCTCTCGGAATCCGACATAACTTTTACGAAAACTGAACACCCATTCTGATACGAGTTCAAACATACAAATTTTATCAAATTCCGATAACAACTCGACTTCCAAATCTTAAATTTTTGTTTTGGGAGATTTTGCAAAAATCTTGATTTTTCTTCCATAAATTAACGGATTTATAATGTAAATGAATATGGATCATAAAATATAATCAATATAGGATAAGGAACACTTATCCCAATGTTTCCCTTGAAAAATCTGCTAAAAGTTGCTTCTCCCGAGCTCTAAATTCGTCAAGAATGAATAAGAATGGATAACTCCCAAATATAAGCTTTTTTTCAGGCAAGTCGCATCTATGAAATGCGACTTGCTCATTGGTCCTTATGTTGCTGCCCAGTTTCGCACCTGCGGAAGATTTATCTCGCCTGCGAGCTCGCTTCTACGATGAACGCCCAGCACTACCCAGCCCCATTTCCAGTCGTTTCTATGACGAGTTTCACGCTTCTGCGACCAATGCATCGTAGAAGCGATTCACCAGATGCTGTCCAGAATAGCAGAAAAAAATCAGCAGCTTCTATATCCAAAATAAACTCCGTTAACCTTCTGAAATCCACCCGAGGTCCTCGGGACTTTAACCAAATATGCCAACATGTCCCAAAATAAAATATGAACTTAGTCGAGGCCTTAAACCACGTGAAACAACGTTGAAATTACGAATCACGCATCGAATCGAAATATGAGTTTTCAAATTTTCCAACTCCTATATTTTGCGCCGAAACATATCAAATTAATCCGGAATGACTTCAAATTTTGAAGGCGCATCATAAATGAAGTTATTGAGCTCTTTCAATTTTCGGAATCGAAATTCGACCTGGTTATCAAAAATTTCAACCTTTGGTCGAATTTTCCAAAAATCTTCTATTTTCCAACTTCGCCAAAATGCGTCGAATTGTCCTACGGACTTCCAAATCCGGACACATGCCTAAGTCCAAAATCAGCATACGAAGTTATTGACATCATCAAAATTCCATTTCGAGGTCGTTTAGTGAAAAGCCAACTCCCTCATCAATCTTTCCATTTAAGCTTCAAAATGAGAACTTTTCTTTAAATTTAATTTCGAATCTTCCGAAAACCAAACTCGACCACGCACGTAGGTCATAATACATATTACAAAGTTCCTCGAGGCCTTAAGTCATTGAACGGGGTGAAAATTCTTAAAACAAGTCGGGTCATTACATCCTCCCCCTCTTAAAACATATGTTCGTCCTCGGACGTGCCAAGAATTATTCTAAGGACATTAAATTACTGAGTGTATTATTACACACATACTCGCGGGTGATTCTACGTCACCGCAATTTAGCATGGGTTCGACAACACCATCACAGTTGAGATTATTTCTTTTATCGTTATTTATAAACTTTAAAGCCAACTTCACACTCCAATTAATTTCAAAAGGCCTGATTTTTCATATTAACACACTGTGGTAGTCTCAACTGGCTATACGTATGCCTATAACCACATCTTTGATCATAATAACTGTTCATAATTGATTCCAGCATCCTCAATAAATCTCATGTCATGACCCAAAATCCAACATAGGTCGTGATGGCACCCAACACCGGAATCAGGCAAGCCAACAATTTCTTTACTAGTGAGATTATCCTTATGTGACATACCAACCCCACAATTACCAAAATTTTAAGCTTAGATTATTTAAATAAAAGCAGATACATTAACCAACTTAAGTAAATACAGCCACAATGATCATTAACCAATATATACAGTGCCAAAATATAGAGTCTACCATATGTGTGCCAGGAGCTAGTGTCACAAGTCAACAGGCGAACCAGTAGAATATACAAAAGATGATACCAACGGTACTGATGTCTGAAAGAAGTAGACAGAAATAAACAAAAGATAACTCCATAGTACTGCTGAGAATCGCCAAGGGAGGCAGCTCACCGTGGATTCAGGTTCAGAATAATATGTCAAGCTCCGGTCGGATAGCCAGATGCACCAGCCTCAGAACCTGTACAATTAAGTACAGAAGTGTAGCATGAGTACATAAATATATGTATGTACCCAGTGAGTATCCCGCCTAACCTCGAAGAGGTAGTGACGAGAGGTCGACCTGACACTCACTAAGGTCCAACAGTATAATTTAACAGGATATAATAGAAACAGTAGGCATGTAAAGGCAGTGAAGCAAAAAATATATATGTAAGGTACTGAAATCCAAGGAAGGTACTGGAATGAATAAAACAATTACCACTTTATTTTCCCCCAATATCTGTGAAATCAATATTCATGAATTTAGTAACAATTAAATCATACGCATGCAGGGTAAGGACAACTGGTCGGAGTCATAAGATATTCATGTATGTACACTGCCGAGGATCGAACGACCCGTGCAATTTCGACCCGTACCAAAAGTGCACCTCTTCACAAAGTACTCACATGTATTCACTGTCGAGGATCGAACGACCCGTACCAAAAGTGCATCTCTCAATCCGTCGTGGCGTACAGCCTGTTCCCATAAGAGTGGGGGAAATCACACTCCGCTCGCGGAAAGTAAATTGCGAAGCGGTCACATGCACACACATTATTCCTTTTAAAAGAAAATACCTTTCAGTGAACAATTTCTTACAAATTTTTCTCAAATTCCATAACTTCGGGGAAATAAGCAACATGTAACGTTAATTCATTAAGCATACAGTTCGTATTAAGTGAAACACAAGGCATGATGTGGGCCTAACTACCCGGACATGATAGTAATAGTCGCTACGTACGGACTCTCATCACTTTGTAAGTACGTAGCCCCCACAAATTATCACCTGTAGCATTTAAATCACCTAGGGGGACAATCCCCCCTTAAAATGTGAGAAAGGAGACTCACCTTGCGTCGAATTTACTCCTCGAACCGAGAACGCGCCCGAAACTCCGAACTCTACAGCCGAGGACTCGAAACTAGCCAAATGTTATACAAATATATCAATTTATATCCAAAGCAGGGAATTCTCCTATTACTTAGCCAAATTCACCATTCTTGAAGAAATTCTAAAATCTAACCCCGGGCCCACATGCTCGGATTCCAAAAATTCTCGAAGGGAATACTCACCCATAGCCTAAGGATCATTAATACATGATTTCTACTTGATTTCATAGCTAATTCACGGGTAAATTCTCAAATTATTGAAAGCCCTAGGTTACTACCCAATTCTTGATTTTTCACTAATTTAGGTAGTTAATTTAGCTTGTAATCCATGCATGAAGCTAAAATTAGAGTATAATTTACTTACCTTCAATAACCAGGTCGTTTGCCCCTCTAAAATGGTGGAAATCTCCCCAAGGAAGAAGAAAAAGATGAGAAAAATGAATTAAAACCCGTGTATAAAAACACATTGTCTGAACAATGTTTCCGCACCTGCAGCTCGAGGACCGTACCTGCGGTCTCGCACCTGCGAGCAAAGGCTCGCACCTGCGGAAATGGACGAGGAAGCCTGGGCTCTGCTCCTGCGGAACTTTGTCCGCACCTGTGATAAACGGCTTGCCTACTGGGGGTCACACCTACGAGGCTGGGACTGCAGGAGTGGTCCCGCACCGGGGACTGGTCAACCGCACCTGGGGTCACACCAGAACAGGTGCACCACTAGCTATTTCAGCTGGTTTTTGGCCTAGTGTGGTGTCCAGGAGGCACCTGGGCCCACTCGAGCCCCCGTCCAAATATACCAACTAGTCCCAAATCATAATACGGACTCGCTCGAGCCTTCGAAACACCCAAAACAACGCTAAAACTCAGAATCACACCTCAAAACCCCAAGAACCAAACTTAGGAACTTTAAGTTTTCTAGACTTCGCTAACAACGCGCTGAACCGTCCTATACTGCTCGGAATGACACCAAATTTTTCAGGAAAGTCATAAATGACATAACGGAAGTACTTTCGGTCTTGGAATTCCGTTCGGACCTCGATAACACAAAAACACGTCCCAAACCATAATAGGAACTTAAGGAACTTCTTATTTTAATATTGTGCGCCGAAACGCTCCCGGGTCATTAGAAACCCATTCTGAACATACGCCCAGGTCCGAAATCATCATACAAAGCTACCAGAACCGACGAAACTCGATTCCGAGGTCGTTTACCTAAAATGTTGACCGAAGTCAAACTTGGTCTTAAAGGTCAACCTTAAGGAACCAAATTTTCCTATAGCACTCTAAACACCTCCGAATCCCGGACCACCAGTCCCCGCAAGTCATAAATCATAATAAGCCGCTATGGGAAGTTCCATTTAGGGGAACGGGGTCCGATAACGCAAAAATGACTGGTCGGGTCGTTACATTCTCCACCTCTTAACAGACATTCGTCCTCGAACGGGTCTAGAATCATACCTGAAGTACTGAATATGTGTGGATATCTGCTCCGCATGTCCTCCTCGGACTCCCAGGTCGCCTCCTCAACTGGTTGGCCCTTCCACTGGACCTTTACGGCAGAAACTCTCTTAGACCTCAATTGGCGGTCCTGTCTATCAATAATAGAAACCGACTCCTCCTCATAGCCCAACCTCTCATTCAACTGAATAGTGTTGAAATCAACCATGTGAGAGAAGTCGGCGTGGTACCTCCGGAGCATGGACACATGAAAAACTGGATGAACTCCTGATAAACTGGGAGGCAAGGCCATCTCATGAGCAACCTCCCCAACTCACCTCAACACCTCGAAGGGACCTATAAATCTCGGGCTCCGCTTGCCCTTCTTCCCAAACCTCATAATACCCTTCACAGGTGAGACTTTCAATATGTCATTACCCAAACCGATGGGCCGCGACGGGAACCCGATACCTTACTCGACCGAGTACCAATGTAATGTATCTTTCTTATTACGTTATCATATACACGTGACATACGGGCCTAATAGGCCAACCTAATCATTTACAAACTCAAGACATAGGCCGACAAGGCCGTACAATATTTCATGTATACGACATATGTCTATAAGCCTCTAAGAGTAAATAAATGTCATAAAGGTCGAGATAGAGTCCCGCCATACCAAACAATACTCGTCTAAATCATACTAACCAAACAAGCGACTCCGAAGAAAATGGAGCGCACCAACATCTTCCGCTGAGCTGATAGCCTACTTGGAGGGCTCTCGACCTGTCTATCGGGACCCGTGGGCATGAAACGCAGCATCCCCAGAAAGAAGGGATGTCAGTACGAATAATGTACTGATTATGTAAGGCACATAAATAAATATATAAGAGACATGGAAGAAATATAGAGTAATTCACCCAACCTGTATGCCTGGATAATTCTGTAAATAATAAATCACTTTTAGCATCATGCATATGCGTATGAATGTCATGTCGTGCATAGGTATATGTTTCATAACATCATCAGCCTCTCAGGGCATCCCATCATATCTTATCGGCCACTGTGGGCAAAATTGCCATCGTATACCATCTGATCAGGTGGTGGTGCGTATATAATGTCATAACCTTTCACATATCCCATATACATATATATATACATACATATATACGCGTATATAATGCCGTTTGAAAAATATTTCAGCCAAACATCATCATCATATACCAGTTGAACAGGTGATGGTGCGTATATAACGCCGTAACCTTTTCCCATTTCCCATATCCCATATACATATATTTACATATATACGCGTATATAACGCCATCTGGTCATGGGTCAATGTACATGAATGCAATGCATGAAAAGAACGTTAATAAAATCTTTCGGAGCTTCATAAGACCATTTTTCCTTTGAGTAATATCATAAAGTAAACTCTTTTCAACTTTCGTATTTTTTTCTGGGACCCATGAACAGATGATAAAACATTATGACACATGGAATTTCAAGAACACAGATATCTCTAATACTTCTATGAATAGAATCATTTATGGAATTTGTGCATTTACACGTTTCGATCGTATTGCATGGATCATGCCAAAAGAAAGAAGGGATAGCCTTAACATACCTGGAGTAGGAAAAACTCCGTATATCCTTTACACTATTCTGGGAATTTTCCAGTTCTTTCATCCCACAGTGTTTCAAAAGATGCATAACGGCAGTTGCCTTTCTTTCTTTATCGACCTATGAATCCTACAACTCGTGATTGTTTCCTCCACCATTAAGTCGTATTTCCCATGCAACATATCGAACATGTTAGATTCCATAATTTCATAGTAAATTTGTAGTGCAATAGGATATGGATAGGATATGGTGAGTATCTTTCCCCTTTTCTCTAAATAGAGAAGATTAGCTTGCTATCGTTCTTTTCTTTCATAAATAATTTGCTGAATTCCATTCCCTTGAAAGACCAGAGGTTTGACTCATTTGATAATTCTTGTTAAACCTTGGAAAATATTCAAAGAATAGACAAAAATCAAATTATAAGGACACGTGGATTTCAAGTGAGGCTTTGAGCCACATATATCCTTATTAAAGTGACACCTTGAAACATGGAATTAAGAGTCATTTTAAATGACACTTTGGGGCTGCCACGTTATAGTAAGGGGGAAAGAATTAATCTTATCCAAACATATCTCCAATTAATTAGGTAATGTCCTGTTATCCGGTAATTAATCAATTATCTGTAAAATTGAGAATTATTTCCCCTTACTTAAAATATTACTCACTGTTCACATACCTTATACACCTTACTATCATGTTTATGTAGTACCTTGTATGGCACTAGTCCATAAATACCGGGTATTTTAGCTCGGGCCGTATTTTATCCCAAATAATCTTTTTCTTAGACTGATGTCAATTACCTTACGACATATTCAACGTACAATACTGCAGCGCGCAACACTGTCGTAACTTATTACTTCGAAGCGTAACATCACCGTAATGTAATACTGCTGGGTAGAACACTGTCATATCTTGATACTGCTGGATGTAACATCTTCATAATATATTACTGCAGAGGGTGACATCATAGTAACATATTACTGCAGAGCATAACATTATCATAATATAATACTGCAGGACGTAATATTGACGTAATATTGCGGGGTGTAACACAACAGGACCCTATCTCCTTCCACAAATGATACATCACGCGCCCTCTGATTTGCGTAACTCTTCTGTCTGGACTGTGCTGTGCGGAGCCTCTCCTGAATCAACTTCACTCTCTCCAAAGCATCCCTCACCAGGTCGGTGCCATATAACTTAGCCTCGCCAGGCTCAAACCACCCGATAGGAGAACAACATCGCCGACCATACAGGGCCTCAAATGGTTCCATCTCAATGCTGGACCGATAACTATTATTGTAAGCAAACTCGACCAAAGGCAAGAACTGGTCCCACTGACCTCCGAAGTCAATCAAACATACCCTGAGCATGTCCCCCAATATCTTAACTGTACGCTCCAACTGACCATCAGTCTGAGGGTGAAATTCCGTGCTGAGATCTATCTGGGTGCCCATCTCACTATGCAATGCTCTCCAAAAGTGCGAGGTGAACTGAGGACCTCGATCTGATATAATGGACACCGGCACACCGTGCAACCAGACTATCTCCCGAATGTAGATCTTGGACAACCTCTCAGAAGTATAAGTAGTAGCCACCAGAATGAAATGCGCCGATTTGGTCAATCTATCCACAATGACCCAAACTGCGTCGACCTTCCGCAAGGTCCGAGGCAACCCAACCACGAAGTCCATAGTGATGCGCTCCCATTTCCACTCAAGAATGGGCATCTGCTGAAGTAGGTCTCCTAGCCTCTGGTGCTCATACTTCACCTGCTGGAAATTAAGACACCTAGTCACATACTCCACAATGTCCTTCTTCATCCGCCTCCACCAGTAATACTGCTTCAAGTCACGATACATCTTCGTAGCACCAGGATGAACAGAATACCGAGAACTGTGTGCCTCCTATAGAATCCTCTCCCTCAGGCCATCAACATTAGGAACACATAAGCGGCCCTGAAGTCTCAGGACACCATCCTCGCCAATAGTAACCTCCTTGGCCCTACCCTGAACCACTGTCTCCTGAAGCTCTGCTAAGCACGGATCATAGGAATGTCGGGCCTTAATCTCCCACAATAATGAAGACTGAGCAACCACATGTGCTAAAACTCGACGAGGCTCTAAAAGGTCTAATCTCACCAGACGATTGGCCAAGGACTGAATGTCCAAGTCTAGGGGTCTTTCCTCTGCTGCAATATAAGCCAAGCTATCCATACTCTCCGTCTTCCTGCTCAAAGCATCTGCTACCACATTTGCCTTGCCCGGGTGATAAAGAATGGTGATATCATAATCCTTCAACAACTCAAGCCATATGTGCTGCCTCAAATTAAGATCCTTCTACTTGAACAAGTGCTACAAGCTATGGTGGTATGTATAAACCTCACAGAACACTCCATACAAGTAGTGCCTCCAAATCTTAAGAGCATGAACAATCTCCGCCAACTCCAAATCGTGCACAGGGTAATTTTTCTCATGAACCTTCATCTGGCACGAAGCATAAGCAATAACTCTCCCATCCTGCATAAATACACACCCCAAGCCAACGCGTGAAGCGTCGCAATATACTGTATACACCCCAGAACTAGAAGGCAATACTAAAATTGGTGTTGTGGTCAATGATGTCTTGAGATTCTGAAAGCTCGCCTCACACTCGTCGAACCATCTGAACGGGGCATTCTTCTGAGTCAATCTAGTCAATGGAGCTGCAATAGAGGAGAACCCTTCCACAAATCGGCGATAATAGACTGCTAGGCCCAAAAAGCTCATGATCTCTATAGCTGAAGTAGGACGCGACCAACTCTAAATTGCCTTGATCTTCTGAGGATCAACCTTGATACCCTCTCCAGACACCACATGCCCCAAAAATTCCACGGAATCCAACCAGGACTCACACTTGGAGAACTTAGCATATAGCTTCTGTTCTCGCAATGTCTGGAGCACAACTCTCAAATGCTGCTCGTGCTCCCCCAGGCTACGTGAGCAAATCAAAATGTCATCAATGAAGACAATGACAATGGAATCAATATACGGCCTGAACGCCTTATTCATCAAGTCCATGAATGTTGTTGGGGCATTAGTCAAGCCAAAGGACATCACCAGGAACTCATAGTGTCCATATCTCGTACGAAACGTAGTCTTCGGAACATCTGAAGCCCGAATCCTCAACTGATGATACCCCGATCTCAATTCAATCTTAGAAAACACACGAGCACCCTTCAGCTAGTCAAACAAATCATCGATGCGTGGCAAAGGATACTTGTTCTTAATGGTAACCTTGTTCAACTGGCGGTAATCAATACACATCCGCATAGACCCATCCTTCTTCTTCACAAATAGAACTGGAGCACCCCACGGTGATACACTCGGTCTGATGAACCCCTTAGCTAACAATTCCTCAAGTTTCTCCTTCAACTCTTTCGGAGCCATACGGTACGGGGGAATAGATATAGGTTGGGTGTCTAGAGCTAAATCAATGCAGAAATCAATATCACGGTCCGGAGGCACGCCCGGAAGATCCGAAGGAAGTACATCAGCAAACTCTCGAACAACTAGCACCGAATAAATCATCAGAGACTCGGTGGTGGTGTCCCGCACATAAGAAAAATAGGCCAGACAACCTTTCTCAACCATATGTCGAGCCTTGAAGAATGAAATAACCCGACTGGCTGTACTAACTGAGGAACCTCTCCACTCCAGCCTAAGAGACTAGAGCAAGGCTAAAGTAACTGTCTTGACATGGAAATCTAGCACGGCATGATAAGGAGATAGCCAATCCATGCCTAAAATAATCTCTAAATCAACCATGTCGAGCAATAAGAGATCCTCTCAAGTCTCCAACCCACAAAATGAGATCACACAGGACCGGAAAATCCGGTTGTTGGTCCCAAAATGCACACGCAAGTATACGTGGTCGTACCAAGTAATATAATGTTAAATCGAATGTCAAACCCACAAGAACTTGCATAAACTACTTGCTGAATAACTCTAATTGTTATTTAATCGAGCCCAAAACAAAATCCATGAATGTAACTAATTTATACTACGATTTTATGAACTAACTATTATCAAGTGACAAGAATATTGTTGTGTGTATTCAGTAGAGACAAATATTCTAGGGTTGTGATCAGTTCACCACTCGTATTGCATTCTAATTAACTCTCCCTTTTATATAATTCACTCTTGGTTGCTAACTAATCGATAATTGCTCTTGTAGCCTTCTCCCGAAGTACTACCCGCCTATTCTCATTAGATTAACGCCTATATTCCTATGAAATTAATCTATTAGAACGCACTAAAATTACGATGTTTAATTAAGCACGGTGACTAAGTATATTCCTATCCTAACCACAAATCTGCTCCTCTGAAGGGTAAAGATCGCGCTCTCTTCAATTCTTCTCTAATATATATAAGGCTTTCCCAAGCATAACATAGATAGTATATAAAACCTAATTGCTGGCCAAACGATTAAGCNTCGAATAACAATATTCATGGCTAAACCACAACCCCAGAACAATGGGTGTTTAGCCAGTCATGCTAGAATCAAACAATTGCATAAGTCTTGCATAAATGGGAAATACTAGAATAAGATGAAGAAAACTGATAATCCTTTGCTTCCTCAATGATCTTGTGTGTATATTCTCTCCAAAAATGGTGTTCTCCCCCCAAAGTTGTGTTTTTGGGTCTATTTAGATGTTTGGGACAAACCCTAAATGTGTAAGAGACTTCTATTCAAACTGAGAAACACTTCAAACTTTCAAAACTCGGAATTTACCAGACCATGGACCCCAGGCGTTAAGCCCCAAACGCCCAGGTATAGCCTGGGTAGGCCAGGCGTTTGGGCTCTAACACCCCATTAACGCCTGGGCATGGCTGGCGTTTGGTGTCTAACGCCCCACTAACGCCTGGTTAAGCCAGGCTTTTGGGCCAAAACGCTCGGCTATAGTTCGGGTCACTCCTTTTCGACTCTGAATATATTTTTGACGTTTATGCACCCATTTATCTCGGCTTCCATATCCAATTCACCTACACATGAAATAAACTCCATTATGCACATATTACGTGTATTTTTATCACAAAGGCACATAAAATGTAAGGTAGATAATGCTTATAACTATGGATTTTAGCCACGCATCAACACCCCACACTTAGACTCTTGCTCGTCCTCGAGCAATATCCTTCAACACGTACACATTTCATTAACAAGGAGTATTTTACTTTTCAATCACACACATTACCCCTTAACTATGATCGATACCGGCAATCAAGTATGAACATACAAAATTTCACATTCTTTCCCTTCTTTAAACATGCCCAAGTATAACAATTTAATCAATCACACGAATCAACCTAATTGCAACCACCCAACCTCAAGAGTCGACTTGCAACTACTAAGCCCTCTCAATTCACGCACCTACCCAACAAGAAAATTACAATATTACCAATCGTTCATGAGATCATGTGCCCTCACCAACAACAAAAGAGTGAATATAACTAGTCCACACATTCAAATATGCTTTTGAACATTATTTAAGGACAACACACAATTGAACCAATTCACTCACTCTCACAAAGAATTCATATGCGTTCCATGGTCGTACCATAAGCTTGTCCGTAGTGTAGATCTCCACTAATTCAAGCTAGCCAAATCTAGGATTAATTAGGACTTTTAAGGTTGTAATGTAGGCTAAGGGACGGGTAGGATATATTTAGGAATAGTGACTAACCCTCCTAAGCACTTTAATACACTACCTTCACAAATTAACACATATTCTTCTCAACCAATTCCCTTGCCACAATTCATATTCAACATAGTCGGTTTTCAATTAGGCACTTCTATATTGTTACTAGCACAAATTAATAAAAATTGGAGGTGTGTATCTTTTTGTACGTACTTTTACTATCATTTTTTTTTCTTTCCTACACACACTCCATACATGAAGATTCAATGGCTAGTGACTCTTGAATACAGATCTTAGTGCACTAACAGGCCTTTTCATGGCTTCACTCAAAAGTTAATCCCCAATATCTCACCTTACTTATTTTAGCGACTAAGTTCCTTAGGAGGAAAAGGTGCAAAAATCTCAATTTAAGAACAAAATAGGGATACGGCTTGTAATGTGGGTACCAAAGAAAAGTTCAAACGGCTCAAAGGGGCTCGCAATCGAAAATGTAATTCTTATGTGACAAGCACATCCATAATCAAGCAAGAAAATGCCTACGTCATCCCCTAGACTAGCATAACCTACAATTTCGCTTCGATTAACACACGGGGCAAGTTCTAGACTACACAGGATAGCATAGACAATCACTAAACTTTAGTCACACATTGCACATGACTCAATCACAACGGTTTTATTCAACTCTCAAGTCAAGCAAGCACACAAAATTGAGATAATTAAGCAATATTACACTATATAGCCTACAAGTCAAACAACTGAGCTAAGGTGTCACAAAATAGGCTATTTATATTTTCTCAGGCATCACATGTCAAACCAAATATAAGAGAAATCAAAATGTATGTCAAAACCTGATATGCCGGCATCAACCATGTCATAGGATATTTCTCAGTTACTCAGTTTCTTCCGAACTACTCTAAAAAAACAAAAATAAACACTCGGTTCAAGTTACACCCTTGGAAGAGAACCGTGGTCCAAAGAAAAACCAAGGGGGAATTACTACACTACCTAAAACAAAAATCTTTTTGGTATTTTCTTTAGACTTACTTCCCTCAAGAGAACTGTCTAGGAGATCCATCATCGGGAAAAGTCCACATATTTTTATATACAAAAAAACAAAACAAAACAAAACTACAAGACTTAAAAGAAAAATCATTTACTATCATGAATACAAAACTACACACGACACCACATATGGTACAACAATTCCACAATAACACCCTACACTTAATTCATGCACTGTCTTCAGTGCATCATATATAGACAAAACAAGTAATAGAAACAAGGTACAAGAACTCCCTGATCATTCAGCTTCCTCATCATCTGACGCTCTACATTCCTCCTCATGCACATCTTCTTCATCATCTTCCTCATCTGAGCGCATCGGCTCTGCATCAGAATCATTCGGTGTGTTGATATCCTCATCATCTGGGAGCCTGTATCCCTCACCCACTCCAATCATCTGCTGAGCATGAGCATTGAGCGGGTATCTCTGATCCAACTCATCTCCCTCATCAACTGACGCAGGACGACCTCCTATTCGCAATTGCAAATCCATCATCCCATAAAGATGGGCCATGAAGCTATCATCTTGCACATTACGCTCTGTAGTGGTCAGTAAAGACTCTTCCTTTAGTCTTAAGCCGATGATATCAGTCTCTCGTGCGAGTTGATCAATGGTATGGTCAAAGTTGCGATCAACCGCTACATTCTCATTTAGCAGGAACTGAGTCAGGAAATTTTGGAATGGTATTCGATCAATTCTATTGCTGGAATGCACGAACTCCATTTGATAGCGCATCAGATAGCCCACATTCACTCTCTTCCCCTTCATGAGGAAGTAGATCACAAAATTCCTCTCTCGGCTGATTAAGGTGTCATGATTGCATGGTAGTATCCGTGCATTAATCACTTTAAGCCACACCTGGGTTTCAGCCTTCATTTTCTTCTTGGGAAACTTTGTATGGCAATTTGTGGCTCTATCCCGAATCCAAGCAGCCCTGGACTCAACCCCACACAGTGTGTGCCTCACCTCTCTATATTTGGGATGGAAGATGAATTGCTCTAGAGGCTCCACCAGAACATTTGGTGCACCTAGAAATTTGCATATGACCTTGGCCGAAAAATCCACCAAGTGCCCACGAATTGGCACCAATTCGTCCTTGTCCGTAGGGTCAAACCCTGCATAGAATTCCTGGACTAAGTTAAGGTTGATGTGACCATTGTGCCTGAACACGTATCCCAAACTCAACTCATGGATGCTCCTCCAGATCGCTGGGAATTTTGTTCTCAGACTCCCTTCCTTAATGGCCCATTCAGGGTGAACATGTTTTGGCTTGCAGCGTGCATACCATTTCCTGGATTGTGCTGGTATGCTGTTGATACCATATTCCTGTTGACCAACGGGTTGCTGTCTCATAGCAGCGACAGCAGCTACTGCTTCCTCACCAGTCATACTGGAAGTAGCATCTCCCCATTTTCTTTTCTTCTGAGGTGGTGGGGGTTTTGCTTTGCTATTCGCTGGGGCCTAAGACGTGGCCTTTCCTTTGCCTATGGCTCTTCTGGGTAGCATCATTTTCTTTTTCCTGCACAAATGATCAGTAGTTAGTGGATGTCACAACGTGTGCACTATAAGCTTTTCCAATTTTCCAAGGTTACTCAGACTTCACCTTGGCACGTTTATGAACAATTTGACACATACGTCTTCTCGTGACCCTCTTCACACTTAAAATTTCATGGAGTTCACGAAGCATGACACTAGTGGTTAGTTTCCCGGAGACTCGGGCTCCGGATGGGATATGTATTGCCATTGAGGCATTACATCGAGCACTTGGCTAACACAACTGCCATAGGAGCTCTTATGGACTTGAGGGACTGCCTCATGTACCCACATTTGGTTGAGGTTCCATAATACCACTTAACTTCACAATTTTAGCCCATCCTAAAGGGTTCGGGGATTGGGATTCATAACATAATAAAATATGACCATGAATTGCATGAACACATAAATAATCACCATGAATCAAGGCTACACCTTTCATAATTGTAATATCCAATTCGAAGTAACAAAGGGTAGGGATAGAATCATACCTCAATGCTTGATGTGTGTTTGTCGGATGAAGTGCACCACGAAGTCGAAATTGTGCAGATAACTTGTTGTGAGGGTGAAGATGTGTGTGTTAATCTATTTGTTTTGGTGTGAGTGTTCGAGAGAATCGGAGTTGGTGGTGTTCTTGAGAGTAAACCCTTTCTTGAGAGAGAGAGTTGTTGTGTGTAAAAATAAGAAGTGGAACATACCTGGCGTTTAATGTGCGTTTTAGTCATAAATCTCGGTCACCCTGGCGTTAGCCAGGCGTTAGAGCTGAAAATCCCAGACCAACTTGGCGTTAGCCAGGCGTTAGAGTCTTATCGCCGGGTCCCCCCTGGCATTATCCAGGCGTTAGGGGCTTATCGCCTGGTGCCCCCTGGATTTAGCCAGGCCTTCCGTCATGCTAGCACACTGCTCCTTTCACCCGAATGCACTCGCAAGCTCGTTAGTACCTATAATTACACGAACTACTTCTAGCTATGCTAAGATTTAACTAAGCATTGGGTTGCCTCCCAGTAAGAGCCTTATTTAACGTCGCGGCACGACGATTGCAACAAGTCAATAGGTTGCCTCCTATGAAGCGCCTGATTTAACGTCGCAAAACAACGCAGAATCTCGCCTCACTCATCAACGAGCACAACTTTGGTCTTCTCACGATTTATGGTGCCATCCCAATAGTGTTTTACTCTATGTCCATTCACTAAAAATTTTCTTTCACCATGTATAGCTCGCAACTCAAGTGCACCATATGGGGTGACTCTCACTATCTCAAATGGGCCTGACCATCTCGATTTCAGCTTCTCAGGAAACAGTCTAAGCCTAGAATTAAAAAATAATACCTGTTGGCCTGGCTCAAAATGATGCGGATTTATATGTTAGTCATGCCATCTCTTGGTCTTTTCTTTGTAAAGTTTGGCATTTTCGTATGAGTGCAACCTGAACTCATCCAATTCATCCAGCTGCAGCAATCTTTTCTCAACCGCGGCTTCATGGTTCATGTTTAGCTTCTTGATGGCCCAATACGCCTTTTGTTCAAGATCTACAGGCAAGTGACATGCCTTCCCATAGACCAGCTTGTACGGTGATGCCCCAATTGGTGTTTTGTACGCTGTTCTGTATGCCCATAAGGCATCATCTAACTTAGCAGCCCAATCTTTCTTGTTCACACTCACCGTTTTCTCTAGTATTTACTTGATTTCTCTATTGGATACNCTTCACAAATGCAGTGACAACCATGGCATCATTCGTCGGCAATGCAATTGCCTCCACCCATTTCGACACGTAGTCAACTGCCAGCAAAATGTATTTATTTCCCCTGGATGATGGGAATGGACCCATAAATTCTATCCCCCATACATCAAAAATCTCTACCTCCAAGATATTATTCAAAGCCATCTCGTGCTTCCTTGTTATCGCTCCTGTTCTCTGGCACTAGTCACACTTTTTAACAAATGCGTGGGCATCTTTGAATAGCGTTGGCCAAAAGAACCCAGATTGTATCACTTTCGCTGCTGTTCGATTGCCACCATGATGGCCTCCATATGGTGATGCATGACAATCATACAAAACCCGTTCCACTTCTATATCAGGAATACATTTCCTCATTAACTGATCACCACATTCTTTGTACAGGTAGGGCTCATCCCAGTAGTAAAATTTCACATCGCGTAAGAACCTCTTCCTTGCTTCAGATTCCATTTCCGGAGGAAGTACCCCACTTACCAGATAATTCAGATAATTGACATACCACGGAGGAGGGTGTTGGGTTATAGCAAAAAGTTTCTCATCAGGAAAGACTTTGTTAATATCTCCACACTCCTCAACATGATCATGATTTTCCAGCCTTGACAGATTGTCAGATACTTGGTTATCAGTGCCCTTTCGGTCTCTTATCTCCACATCAAATTCCTGCAATAATAAAACCCAGCTCCTCAATCTAGATTTAGATTCTTTCTTTGTAAATAAATACCTGATTGTTGTGTGATCTGTGTGGACAATAACTTTCGTGCCCACCAAGTATGCCCGGAATTTTTTAAAGGCCCACACAGCTAACAACTCCTTTTCAGTGGTGGTGTAATTCTGTTGTGCATCATCGAGGGTCTTACTCGCATAGTAGATGGAATAAAATACCTTGTCTTTCCTTTGGCCTAGCACTTCCCCAATTGCATGGCACTTGCATCACACATAAGTTCAAATGGTACTGACCAATCAGGTGCAACAATTATGGGGGCAGCTACCAATTTCATCTTGATCTCCTCAAATGCCTTCAGGCAGAGTGCATCAAAATTGAACTTGACATCTTTTTCCAGCAACCTGCACAACGGAGTATCAATTTTAGAAAAATCTTTAATAAAGCGCCTATAAAATCCTGCGTGTCCCAAGAAACTCTGGATGCCCTTCACTGAAATTGGTGGAGGTAGTTTTTCAACTGCCTCCACTTTTTCCTTATCAACTTCGATGCCACTTTTAGATACTCTATGACCCAAAACGATGCCTTCCTGCACCATAAAGTGACACTTGTCCCAATTTAACACCAAATTTGTTTCTTCACAACGGGCCAACACCATGCTCAGATTTTTCAAATAATCATCATAAGATGACCCAAAGACTGAGAAGTCATCCATGATTACCTCTACGAATTTTTCCACCATGTCAGTGAAAATAGCCATCATGCATCTCTGGAAAGTGGTTGGTGCATAACAAACACCAAATGACATTCGCTTGAAGGCGAATGTGCCATAAGGGCAAGTAAACGTGGTTTTCTCCTGATCCTCTGGGCATATGACAATTTGATTGTAACCTGAGTACTCATCCAGAAAGCAATAATATTCATGCCCTGCTAATCTGTCTAGCATTTGGTCAATGAATGGGAGTGGAAAATGATCCTTGCGGGTTGCTTTTGAGCCTTCGATAATCAATGCAAACTCTCCAACCCATAACAGTGCAGGTAGGAATTAGCTCATTCTTCTCATTCTCAATCACGGTCATCCCTCCCTTTTTGGGCACACATTGAACCGGGCTCACCCAGTTGCTGTCAGTAATAGGGAGAATGATACCTGCATCTAGCAATTTTATTACTTCTTTCTTCACCACTTCTTTCATGATGGGATTTAGCCTTCTTTGCTGCTCAACACTCGGGCGATTTTCATCTTCCAAAAAGATTTTATGCATGCGAAATGATGGGATGATTCCTTTAATATTTGCAATGGTCCACCCAATTGACTTTTTGTGCTCACGAAGTACCCTAAGCAATTTCTATTCTTGTGTATTGGTCAGGCTTGATGAGATGATCACGGGCAATGTCTCAGAATTCCCCAAATAAGCATAGAGTAAATGTGCTGGAAGAGGTTTGAGTTCCAGCTTGGGAGCCTCTTCAATAGATGGCTTAGGAGGGATTAGAGTAACAGGCTTGTTCAACTCTTTAAATTTTCCTAGCTCGAGGAGGTAACTGCAAGATACTTCAAAAGCTTTCTCAATGTCTCCCCTTGTTTCATCCTCACAGTCTTTTTCATCCCCAACTAACACTTGCTCAAGAGGGTCAACGGGACTCATGTATGGAACCATTGACTCTGATTTGCTTTCCACTACAGTAATCATGGATAGCTCTTCATAGTGGACAGGTAACTTGAGTGCCTTATAAACATTAAACATCTTCACTCGATCACCAACTCGCATTGTCATCTTCCCTTCACACACATCGATGATAGCTCGGCCCGTAGCTAGGAATGGAATCCATTATGCACATATTACGTGTATTTTTATCACAAAAGCACATAAAATGTAAGGTACATAATGCTTAAAACTATGGATTCTAGCCACGCATCAACTTGTTGGTCCCAAAACACACACGCAAGTATACGTGGTCGTAGCAAGTAATATAATGTTAAATCGAATGTCGAGCCCACAGGGACTTGCATAAACTACTTGTTGAATCACTCTAATTGTTATTTAATCGAGCCCAAAAAAAAATCTAGGAATGTAACTAATTTATACTACGATTTTATGAACTAACTAATTATCAAGTGACAAGAATATTGTTGTGTGTATTCAGTAGAGATAAATATTCCAGGGTTGTGATCAATTCACCACTCGCATTGCATTCTAATTAACTCTCCCTTTTATATAATTCACTCTTGGTTGCTAATTAATCGATAATTTCTGTCTCGTAGCCTTCTCCCGAAGTACTACTCGCCTATTCTCAATAGATTAACGCCTATATTCCTATGAAATTAATCTATTAGAATGCACTAAGATTACGATGTTTAATTAAGCACGGTGACTAAGTATATTCCTATCCTAACCAGAAATCTGCTCCCCTGAAGGGTAAAGATCGCGCTCTCTTCAATTCTTCTCTAATCTATATAAGGCTTTCCCAAGCATAACATAGATAGTATATAAAACCTAATTGCTGGCCAAACGATTAAGCAATTAAACGCAGAATTGAAAAAACAACCATATATTGAGCGAACTATAATCAAGATTAAGTTAATGTCGAACAACAATATTCATGGCTAAACCACAACCCCAGAACAATGGGTGTTTAGCCAGTCATGCTAGAATCAAACAATTGCATAAGTCTTGCATAAATGGGAAATACTAGAATAAGATGAAGAAAACTGATAATCCTTTGCTTCCTCAATGATCTTGTGTGTATATTCTCTCCAAAAATGGTGTTCTCCCCCCAAAGTTTTGTTTTTTGGTCTATTTATATGTTTGGGACAAACCCTAAATGTGTAAGAGACTTCTATTGAAACTGAGAAACACTTAAAACCTTCAAAACTCAAAATTTACCAGACCATGGACCCAGGCGTTAAGCCCTAAACGCCCAGCTATATCCTGGGTGGGCCAGGCGTTTGGGCTCTAACACCCCATTAACGCCTGGTCATGGCTGGGGTTTGGTTTGTAACACCCCACTAACGCCTGGTTAAGCCAGACTTTTGGGCCAAAACGCCCGGATATAGCTCGGGTCACTCCTTTTCGACTCTTGAGCGTTTTTTGACATTTATGCACCCATTTAGCTCGGTTTCCATCTCCAATTCACCTACACATGAAATAGACTCCATTATGCACATATTACGTGAATTTTTATCACAAAAGCACATAAAATGTAAGGTACATAATGCTTAAAACTATGGATTCTAGCCATGCATCACCGGTCTACAACCACATAATCGCCCACGAGAGTGGACACATAAACAGGTGAACCCAAGGACTCATGAGGAACATCCAAAAAATGAGAAAATAAGACTGAAACATAGGAATAAGTGGATCCTGGATCAAATAACACTGATGCCTCTCTACCACATACTGTAATAATACATGTGATCACGGCGTCTGAGGCCACTGCATCTGATCTCGCCGGAATGGCATAGAACTGGCTGGAGTACCGGATGACTGGGCTCCACCAGAGTGAATAGGAGCTTCCTGACCTCCCCCTGACTGGCCTCCATCTCTAGGACGACCCTTTCCAACCTGTCCCCCACCTCTAGGTGGCCGGACTGCCGGTGCTGGATCCATCAGCTGATAACCATGTTGTACGGCCTTGCCCCGAAACCTGGGACACTGCCTCCTCATATGACCTTGCTCTCCACACTCATAACAACTCCCAGGTAGCATAGTCTTCTTCCCCGAAGAAGAACCCTGAATTGCCGGAGGGGCGTGAGAGCCCTCAGGCATAGCACTGAAGTAAGGGCTGGAGGATCTCGGATGACTGGGATAACCACTGTGTGAACTCTGAATGGCTGGAGGACGGTAGGAACGCTCTGGCATGGCGCTGAAATGAGGCCTCGCTGGAACACCTCGGGGAGGTGGTGGAGGTGCTTAATATAAAGGCCTGATGGGTTGACCACTGTTATACTGACCCCTGCCCCTAGCTGGGGCACCTCTGAAATCTCCAGAGAACCTAGCCCTCTTATCCTGCCACCCCTGCTCCTTTCTCCCTGCTCCCTGCTCCCTTCTCCTCGACCGATATCCCTCGATCCTGCGAGAAATCTCTACCACGAGCTAATAAGGAGTACCCATCTCTACCTCTCGGGACATAGTGGCCATAATACCTGGATGCAACCCAGCCACAAATCTCCGCACCCTCTCTGCATCAGAAGGAAATATCATGAGTGCATGGAGAGACAACACTGAATATCTGGCCTCATAATCTGTCACTGACATCTGCCCCTGCTCTAGCCGCTCAAATTGATACCTCAGCTCTTCCCTCTCAGAGGGTGGGATATATCTATCCAGAAACATCTGCGTGAACTGCTCTCAAGTGAAAGGAGGAGAATCTGCTGGCCTGCTGAGAATATAAGATTGCCACCACCTACTAGCTCTGCCCTCCAACTAAAAGGTAGTGAAATCCACTATGTGGGACTCTAGTATCCTCATGTTGTGTAGTTTGTCCCTGCACCTATCCATAAAATCCTAGGCATCCTCGTATCACTTACCCCCAAAGACTGGAGGGTGAAATCGGGTCCATCTATCCAGTAACTTATGCGGATCACCGTCTGCAGCTGGTCTAGGCTCAGGTGCTGTTGCAACAGGCTGGACCCCACCCACATGCAGTGTACCCGGGGTATGATGTAATGCTGATGTTTGTCCTGCAGCCTGGGCAGTAGGGGTCTGGACTCCCCCTCCCGCCTGAGAAGTGGCAGGATCTACTGGAAATAAACCAGCCTGGGACATAGTGTCCATAAATCTCATCATACGGCGCATGACTGCCTGGAAGCCTGGCGCCGTCATAAAGTCTACTGGTGCAGGATCTGCTTGAGGCACCTCATCCTGCTCCTCTATAATAGGGTCCTCTGGTGGCGGGACCGGAATAGCTTTGGGATGCCCTCGTCCCTACCATGGGCCAGTGCCCTCCCTCCGCCACTGCCAGCGGGGGTAACGGCCCTTCCCGGGTCTGGAACATCAGATGCACGCGTCCTCACCATCTGTGAGAGAATATAATGAATTTAGTAAATCATCGAATGCACGATAGAATAAGAACAAAGAGAGGTTTCCTAACACCATATAGCCTCCTGAAGATAAGCACAAACGTCTCTGTACCAATCCGCAAGACTCTACTAGGTTTGCCCGTGACTCATGAGACTTACGTGAACCTAGTGCTCTGATACCATGTTGTCACGACCCAAAATCCAACACATGTTGTGATGGCGCCCAACACCGGAGTCAGGCAAGCCAACAATTTGTTTACTAGTGAGATTATCCTTATGTGACATACCAACCCCACAATTACCAAAAGTTTAAGCTTAAATCATTTAAATAACAGCAGATACATTAACCAACTTAAGTAAATACAGCCACAATCATCATGAACCAATATAGACAGTCCCAAAGTATAGAGTCTACCACATGTGTGCCAGGAACTAGTGGCACAAGTCAATAGGCGAACTAGTAGAATATACAAAAGATGATACCAACTGTACTACTTTCTGAAAGAAGTAGACAGAAATAAACAAAATATAACTCCATAGTACTGCTGAGAATCGCCAAGGGAGGCAGCTCACCGTGGAGTCAGTTCCAAAATAATAAGCCAAGCTCCGGTCGGATAACCAGATGCACCAGCCTCAGAACTTGTACAATTAAGTACAAAAGTGCAGCATGAGTACATAAATATATATATGTACCCAGTGAGTATCCCGCCTAACCTCAAAGAGGTAGTGACGATAGGTCGACCTGACACTCAGTAAGGTCTAACAGTATAATTTAACAGGATATAATAGAAATGATAAGCACGTAAAGGCAGTGAAGCAACAAATATATATGTAAGGTACTGAAATCCAAGGAAGGTACTGGGAATGAATAAAACAATTACCACTTCATTTTCCCCCAATATCTGTCAAATCAATATCCATGAATTTAGTAACAACTAAATCATGCGCATGCAGGGTAAGGATAACCGGCCGGAGCCATAAGATATTCATGTCCATGCACTAACGAAGATCGAACGGCCCATACCAAAATTGCACCTCTCCACAAAGTACTCATATCTATGCACTGCTGAGGATCGAACGGCCCGTACCAAAAGTGCATCTCTCAATCCACCGTGGCGTAACGCCTGTTCTAATAAGAGTGGGGGAAATCACACTCCGCTCGCGAAAAGTAAATTGCGAAGCAGTCACATGCACACACATTATTCCTTTTAAAAGAAAATACCTTTCAGTGAACAATTCCTTACAAGTTTTTCTCAAATTCCATAACTTCGGGGAAATAAGCAACATGTAACGTTAATTCATTAAGCATACAGTTCATATTAACTAAAACACAAGGCATGATGTGGGCCTAACTACTCGGACATAATAGTAATAGTCGCTACGTACGGACTCTCATCACTTTGTACGTATGTAGCCCCACAAATTATCACATGTATCATTTAAATCACCTAGGGGGGCAATTCCCCCTTACAAGGTTAGAAAGGAGACTCAACTTGCGTCGAATTTACTCCTCGGATCGAGAACCCGCCCGAAACTCCGAACTCTACACCCGAGGACTCGAAACTAGTCAAATGTTATACAAATATATCAATTTATATCCAAAGCAGGGAATTCTCGTATTACTTAGCCAAATTCACCATTCTTGAAGAAATTCTAAAATCCAACTCCGACCCACATGCTCGGATTCCAAAAATTCTCGAAGGGGATACTCACCCATAGCCTAAGGATCATTAATACATTATTTCTACTTGATTTCATAGCTAATTCACGAGTAAATTCTCAAATTATTGAAAGCCCTCGGTTACTAACCAATTCTTGATTTTTCACTAATCTAGGTAGTTAATTTAGCTTGTAATCCATGCATGAAGCTAAAATTAGAGTAGAATTTACTTATCTTCAATAACCAGGTCGTTTGCCCCTCTAAAATGGTGGAAATCTCCCCAAGGAAGAATAAGAAGAAGATGAGAAAAATGAATTAAAACCCGTGTATAAAAACACATTGTCTGAACAGTGTTTCCGTACCTGCGGCTCGAGGACCGCACCTGCAGTCTCGCACCTGCGAGCAAAGTCTCGCACCTGCAGAAATGGACGAGGAAGCCTGGGCCCGCACCTACGGAGTAGAGACCGCACCTGCAAGAAACTTCTTTCCCACTGGGGGCCGCATCTGCGAGGCTGCAGTCCCGCACCTGCGACTGGGCAACCGCACCTGCGGTCACACCAGAACAGGTGCACCAGCAGCTATTTCAACTGGTTTTTGGCCTCGTGTGGTGTCCGGGAGGCACCTAGGCTCACCCGAGGCCCCGTCCAAATATACCAACAAGTCCCAAATATTAATACGGACTCGCTCGAGCCTTCGGAACACCCAAAAGAATGCTAAAACACAAAATCATACCTCAAAACCCCAAGAACCAAACTTAGGAACTTTAAGTTTTCTAGACTTCGCTAACAACGCGCTGAACCGTCCTATACTGCCCGGAATGACACCAAATTTTACAGGCAAGTCATAAATGACATAACAAAACTATTCCCGGTCTTGGAATTCCGTTCGGACCTCGATAACACAAAAACACGTCCCAAACCACAATAGGAACTTAAGGAACTTGTTATTTTAATATTGGGTGCCGAAACGCTCCCGGGTCATCAGAAACCCATTTCGAACATACGCCCAGGTCCGAAATCATCATACGAAGCTACCGGAACCAATGAAACTCGATTTCGAGATTGTTTACCTAAAATGTTGACCGAAGTCAAACTTGGCCTTAAAGGCCAACCTTAAGGAACCAAATGTTCGTATAGCACTCTAAACACCTCCGAATCCCGGACCACCAGTCCCCGCAAGTCATAAACCATCATAAGCCGCTATGGGAAGTTTCATTTAGGGGAACGGGGTCCGATAATGCAAAAACCACCGGTCGGGTCGTTATATCTCATATTAATCAAAAGCTCATTTCTAATTTTCACAACATTGACAGCAACATACGAGGCATGAAGACCTCATAATTATATACATGAATCAACGAGTCACATTTGACGCCACCTTGACACTCATCTTTGTTACACCCCATATTTTCATACGTGAGAGTACGTCGTAAGTCAATTGATGTAAGCTCAGAAATAAGATTATAACTGGAAGCATATAAAGTAAGTTAATAATGTTACCTTGGAGGTTAAGAATATTTAAGATCATGAATAACGAGTACTGAGAGGGTTGGAAAGCTTAGAAGCTTAACCAATTGATGAAAATAAGTTTCGTCGAAAGTAGATGAGTTTGGAATGTTATAAAATGTACTTTAGGGTGAGACTGTGGTTCATTACATGATAAGGAGGTTATTCTATGAGTTATTTTTTTCATATTATAGTCGTGTGATACATTTTGAAGTCAAGCAAGTTGTGGAACAAAAGTTGGCAAAGGTCTTCACAAGTTACGTTCATAAATTTGTTGAAACTTAGGTCAAATGTATATGAGATTTTCTCCCAATATACTTGGAATTAGGGGATGATCTAACTACCAAATTGAATATCTATGAGTCTCCCAGGCATGAAATCGAGAAGCGATAACATCAAAACGATCCCTACGACGTAAGTGTCATTATACCGCCTCTCTTTTTTCTTTGTAGTTAGAGTTTTGGAAGGTACTTCATAGTTAAGAAAAGTTTAACATCTGTATTTAAGTGTTTAAATATCAAGTAAGGTTTATAAATGTGTTTCCTAATAGTTAGAACTCACGAAACGGTGATTGGAAGCCGTGAGTTCGAGTTATTTGACTTGTAACGGACTGTTTTATGGACTCTTTTGTGTTACTGTTGGGCTGCGTATTTCACTATTTTTTTGTGAAGTTTTGGAGGAGGAAGAGTGTGGAGAAACACCATATATATGTATGGTGGTGGTCTGGTCGTTCATTGTAACATTTCCGGATCGTTTGACACTACTATGATGGTCGTTTTGTGTATGAAGAGCTTGCGGTGTGTTCGGCTGTTTTGTAGTATTTTCTGGTGTATATAAGGCTGGAAAATAATGTATATATTTTTATGTTTCTTTTGTGTTCTTGTGTTGTTGGCTTTATCTTGAATTTGGAGGAAGTAAGGATAATAGGGGAGATGCTGCCCATTTTTATAAAAAATAAGCTTGTCGTTTGTTGTGCGATAGTTGTACCTTTCGTAACTTAATGATAGTATTACTATTGTTATGGTAGATTAAGGTACGAAGAGGCGAGTTCAACTTGGTGAGTGGAAAGATTGTGATAAGGTATGTTAAGGCACTTCCTTCATTCTTTTGGCATGATCTAAAGTGAGACGAACGTAAACGATACGTTATTTCATAATGAATCTACTCCTAGCTACTAAGGTTATCCATGTTGTTCTTTCCTTACAAAGTTATTCTAAGAAAGTATGTATGATCCTTGAGTCCCAGTGAAGTTCATATTGATGGTATGATGTCCATAATGTTAATCGAAGGTGCAACTACCTTACGTCACTCCGAAAGGTTTAGAGCGTGATTCCATGAGTCCAGCATGCATTATATATAGTATCTATTTTACTCTACCGATCTGCGCTATAGTCGGCGGGGCACGGCACCGATTGTGGAACCACTGATCAGTTGGGTTTACCGAGCTCCACGTGGTCGGGTACGATTATACCGAGCCTTATGATGGTCGAGTATGTTTTTACTGAGTCCTATTTGAGGCCGGGTACGATATGATGATGATGATGCCCACAGAGGCGGATGTTTTTAAAAGATTATGTATATATATGTATCACGCATTTCATGTCACTATCTCTTAGAGGCACTCAGATACTATAGGTTGTATCTCCTATATCTCTCTTTACATTACTCTTCTTATTTATGCTTTTCTACCTTACATGCTTAGTACTTTATTCGTACTGACGTCCCTTTTTCCTGGGGACGCTGCGTTTCATGCCTGCAGGTCCCGATAGACCGGTTGACAGTCCTCCTAATAGGCTATCAACTCAGCGGAAGGTGTTGTTGCACTCTACTTGATTCGGAGTTGCCTATTTGGTCAGTAGGATTAGGACATGAATTGACTGGTATGGCGGGGCCCTGTCCCGAGCTATATGACATTTATATAGTCTTAGAGGCTTGTAGATATATGTTAGGTATATGAATACTTGTATGGCCTTGTCGTCCTATGTTTTGAGTTTACAAATGATCATGTCACCCTTATAGGCCCGTATGTCACATGTATAAGTTTCTATATCATGTGTGGTCATCTTATGTCTAGTATGCACTTATATTTTATTCTGGTTATATCATGACGACCTTTTTGACCCATTTACCCATGATAGTACGATAAGAAAGATATGTTACGTTGGTACTTGGTTGAGTAAGGTAACGGATGCCCGTTGCGGCCTATAGGTTGGGTCGTGACAGAAGTGGTATCAGAGCAGTTCTGTCACGACCCAAATTCCAACTCAGGTCGTGATGGCGCCCAACACCGGAGCCGGGCAAGCCAACATTAGTTTACTAGCGAGATTTCTTTACTTATTTAAATATTCAAGTACTTGTAAAATTTAGATTTAGAAATCATTTAAAGAAAACGGTCAAGTGAATACAAATTGGTTAAATGAACTCAAAATATCGTTGCCTTCATGTGTGGTATAGAAAAAATATTAGAAAACTCACTACGTGTACCAAGACCTAGTGTCATAAGTCCACATGAGACTAGTGGAATATACAAAGTAGACCAAATAAATATACAACCGTCTGAAAGGAGTAGACAGAAATATCAAAAGAAATAGCAGAAACCCCGTAGTGCTGCTGAGGAACGCCAGAGAGGGCAGCTCACCGTGTATTCTAATCCATAATGTACTCTCACGATCGCGCTCCGGTATGATAACTAGATGCACCAGCCTCAGAACCTGTATAATTAAGTACAGAAGCGTAGCATGAGTACATATAAACAAATATGTACCCAGTGAGTATCTCGTCTAAACTCGAATAACTAGTGACGAGAGGTAGACGTATTACTCACTAGGGTCATTAGCAATAATATGATTAAACAGGTTTAATCAGGATTAGCAATTATGGAAATCAAGTAGACATGGAATAACAAGTATATGAACTACCACCTACCACAAGTTCCAAATAACAACATTAATAAAAGTCCAAAGTCCCCTTCCACATAGAACAATTCATTTGACAATATCAATAAGACTCTCAGTCAAACAAATAGCATATAGTATGCCGAGGCGTACGGCCGAAGCGACGCATAAATTAAATGTGCACTGCCGAAGGGTCGAACGGCTCAAACCATAGATGCATCTATTACCCCGCTCGCGAATCGATCGTGCGACGCGGTTGACATAATATAAAGCTACCCCGCTCACGAATCATACATGTGACACGGGTGCTCGTATACATACACAGAATTATCAAGAAATTCAGGAAATATACATTTCACACTTGGAAAAAAAACAAGAATCATGGCAATAACAAGATTTAATGTAACCTTTCATTTTCTCATGCTAGTTTCAGGGATAATAATTGACTAGGAATACATGCAGGGATACAAGTAAGGAATATAAGCATGCTTATGCGTCCTAAAGACTACCCGGCATAACATAGTAGTAGCTACGCACGGACTCTCGCCACCTCGTGCATGCGTAGCCCCCACAAATAAGGACAATTCAATCATTTATAATTACCTATGGGGACAATTCCCTCTTACAAGGTTAGAAAGGAGTTTCACCTCGCGTAGAACCTACTTCCCGGGTCGAGGAAGCTCCCGAAACTCCAAACTCTACACCCGAGGACTCGAAACTAGTCAAATATTATATAAATACGTTAATATACACTCAAAAGTATGAAATTCTCTTACTAGCTTAGCTAATTCATCTTTCTTGAAGAAATCCCTAAATACACCCCCGGCCCCACATGCTCGGATTCTGGAAATTTTCGAAGAAAACACTCACCCATAGACTAAGGATCATAAATATATAGTTTTCACATGATTTCATGGTAAAAAAGTGGTGAAATTCCCTAAAGTTCATCAACCCTAGGTTTTCACCCTAACCCCTTTGATTTCCACTAATTAGGTGTTAATCTACCTAAGATTTCATGTAATAATCTAACATTTAAATGGAAATTACTTACCTTTTAGTAGCTAGGTTGAATACCCTCTTGAAAGCTCCCAAAATCGCCAATGGAGGAGAAGAAAAGTGGTGAAAAATGGTTAAGTCCCGAATTAAATGGGCTCACTGCCTTCAGTGACCTCGCACCTGCAGCTCGAGGACCGCACATGCGGTCCCGCACCTGCAAGCCATTGGTCGCACCTGCGGATTTTTGGCAAGGATCCTGGGGATCGCACCTGCGGTAGGAATTCCACACCAGCGGACCCGCTCCTGCGGAGAAGGGTCCGCACCTGCGAAGGTAGGAATTTCCTCCTGGGAGTCGCACCTGCAAGGCCTCGACCACAGGAGCGGTCTCGCACCTGCGATCTGGGCAACCACACCTGTGGGCACACCAGACATGGTGCACCAGCAGCTGAAACTGCTGGTTTTTGGCCCCGTTTGGTGTTCGAGAGGCACCTGGGCCCACCTGAACCCCCGTGCAAATATACCAACAAGTCCTAAATCATATTACGGACTTGCTCGAGCCTTCGTAAAACCCAAAACAACACTAAAACTCGAAATCACTCCTCAAAACCCCGTAGAATCAAACTTAAGAATTTTCAAGTTCTTGAATTTGGTTCAATGCACCGAACTGATCTATACCACTCGGAATGAAACCAAATTTTGCAAGCAAGTCATAAATGACATAACAAAACTATTCCCGGTCTCAGAATCCCATTCAGACCTCGATAACTCAAAAACACGTTCCAAACCAAATTATGAACTTAAGGAAACTCTATTTCGCTATTTGGCATTGAAACGCTCCCGGGTCATCCAAAACCCATTCCGGACATACACACAAGTCCAAAATTATCATACGAAGCTACTGGAATTGGAGAAACTTGATTCCGAGGTTGTTTACTCTGAATGTTGACCGAAGCCAAACTTTGCCTTAAAAGCCAAATCTTAAGGAACCAAGTGTTTCTATATTACCCTATACACTTCTGAATCCCGAACCACCCGTCCCCGAAAGTCATGAATCACTGAAAGTTGCTACAGGAAGTCTTATTTAGGGGAACAGGGTTCGAATACGCAAAATGACCGGTCAGGTCATACAAGTTCTGTCATAGGGATGTCTACAAGCCGTGTCTAGTAGAGTCTTGTTTATGGGTATGTTGTGCACCACACTTATAAGTAGGTGACTACAGGGAATTTATGATTGTCACTCTTTCTTCTTACTCTAGATCGTGTGGTAGAGCTCAATCGTAAGAACTCAATTTCCTAAATTCTATCTTATTCATAATATGACGATGCCTACATCTAGAAAGATGATTGGTAAAAGGTTGCAATGGCTGTGAATAAGTTGAATCAGAGGAACTCGATTTTGCATGATGCTTATGATGAGTAAATATAATGTATTCAGTAGATCATGTGTGTACTAAGACGGGTAAGCCTCTTGATAAAGAGCCCTAAGGAAAATAAAATATATCCACCCCTATGGTGAAAGGCAATGAGGGATTCAGAAGATAGATACAGGTTTCAACAAGTAAAAGAAATAAGATGAAGAAGGCTATGAGGCACCCAGTTAATTAAGATTGTCAGTGTTTACGATTCAAGCAGAGAAATACAAGCATTTTGAATTCCCTACAATTGTAACAGAGGTATGTAGAATTGGCCACACCCACCTCAGTTATGCTCCATGATAGCCAACAGATACAGTTAAGAGAAGGATGGGATATCAGGATCCAGTTAGGGTTAAAGTAACCCAAAAATGGTGGATTATTATTATCATTAGCTAACATTTTCAAAGGATAGTGCAAACGTGGTAATAGATCTCCTTGCGAGACATCCAGATGGTGCGCTTTATAATAGAACAATCAGATATGAATACTAGAATGTTGAGAAATTTCAGAAGATATCCAGTGGAATCCTAGAATGGATAAATATTCATCATTTGATGACTCCTGCCCCTATTAAAAAAAAGAGAGAGAGAATGTTAGGCGTCCCAAAGAACCAGTAAGATGAAGTAGGGGGAGCTAAAAGTTAAGGAATGTTTTGTTAGAGTTTTCAGAATAAAGTGAGACATAAATGTTAGCATGGAAAAAAAAAGAGTTAATAAAACATTATGAGTAAGATGTGATACGTGGATGAAAACGGTAGAAAAAAAAGACAGTATTACCAAATATATAGTCAAGGGAAGGAAAAGACGAGAGGTAGCAGGCCTTGAGGCAACAAAAAAGCATAAGTCATAAATTCACATCCTCACTTCGAGAAATAAGTTCGTGACTCTAACGTGATTGCCAAAGGGAAAAGTTAGACCCCAGAGTAATAGAAATCAGTATGGGCTGGTGAACAAGATAAAATAAACATGAATTAGGGACTGAGCAATTTGATAATGGTCGGCATCATGAGAATTTTAGATTACGCTCCAGCAATAATAGAATGGACAACGGAAGAAGATTAATGAAAAATTCTGAGAATGGTCATTCAGGAAGACGCTTCCCTAAAGTTAATGTTAAGATTAAGGGACTGTATGGGCCAGTTACACTAAGTGTCACCCTCGCGAGTAAGAAATTTTGTTATCCTTGGTGGAGAAGGGTTACCGCAAGGCGAGTGATGTCAGTGAAGATGTGAAAAGATGCCAAAGATGATGTGGTAACTATGGATTAAAAAGGAGGAATGCGGTAAAAAGGCGAAAGGAATGAGATTGCATTTGTTGAGATCCTACAGATATAATATAACTCCAGAACATTATGCAAGCATGACTCCGGAGAGAATCAATAAGGGTTTTGCACTCGATGATATTGATAAATAAGTGGAAATGAACACTTGATACATAAGGATCCCGTACGAGAGCTAAGTTAAGACAAAGTAAATAACCCAAAAGAGGTTACGCATAATATAAATATGAGAATGGACCAACGAGTAGTACTGTAGTTGATTCAGAAAGAGCCTAGCTATAGCTAAACAAGAGGTCATAGATAAATCAACAGATAGTGCAAGATAAACGTAGTGAAACTCAACATAGGGAATTCAGTCTCGCAAATATGATGTCATCGTGATCCTTGAGTAATGTTAAGATAGAAGGTTGGGTAGTTAAAGGTATTGTATAAGTGTTGCAGAAATAAAAGAAAGTGCCACTAGGGAGATAGTCAAATTTCACTTCAGAAGCAACCTTACGAGCACAAGGGCGTGGATGTAAGTAACTAAGGATAATAATAGGTGAGTAAGAACATCAAAAACTCATTTGGGTATATGATGTAATAAGCTCGCAGTTTTACAAGAGTCAGGTATCCACTATGTAGTACAACGAAAGATAGCTGAGGAAATAAGGAAGAAGGCTTCCACAAAAGCATAGTGACATAAAGAAGAAATGGTCTCATGATAACTTTCTCACTACAATATTGTATACACTCCATAAGTAAGGGGCACCTATCGTGGACAATGAACGAGAAGAAGAAAAAAAAATCAAGAGTTGATAATTGAGATCATATGAGATACAGGGAACTCCAATATTCGTGCGCATTAAGATATGCCAAGTATCCATACAGAAAGTGGTAGAACGGCCAGGAAAAGTAATTTCTTACATTTAAAGGCGACTGGGAAGGCATGAAAGGAAATATATGGTGCTAGCATGTTAAAAGGAAGGGTGCGAGTAGTATAAATAGATATGCGTAGGTCGCAAGATAAAGTATGATAGAGCAACAAGGTTTTAGATAGACAACAGTAAGGATAAGAAAAGGTGAGTGAGAAGGTGACGAGAATAGGTAAGTCCTCAGGATTTAACCCATCACAACAAGAGAGTTGATGGTTTCCATAAAGTTATAAAAAGCTCAGTATAGCATGAGTGAACTCAAAGGAACTTAAAACTAGGAGCATTTAGAAGAGATGAAATTCTACCCTGGTAGTAAAGTAAGGGTGTAACTATGATAAATGATAAGAGGATGATGTTTAGGCCATTGATTGAGTAATGATTCAAAAAAAAAAGGGATTTCATGGGTGAAATAGGATTAGAATACCCCTCCCCCTGATAGGATGAATCACATTGGGATGCTATGAAGTAAAGTTATTGGAGTAAAGTATCGTCCCTAAGTGGAGCGGGAAAATCCCTTCAGATGTTCCCCGATGAGACGTGATGTAACGACCCGGCCGATTGTTCCGTGAGATTAGCCCTGTTTCCCCCATTTACTCTTTATCATATGTTGCTTATCCTATTTATGTTGTGTTGGACTGGTTGGTTCGGTTTCGAAGTGGTCGTAGTGAGAACTGAGACGCTTAGTCTCTTAAATTGGCTTAATAGTTGGAAAAGTTAACTAGGAGTTGACTTATTGAGAAACGACCTCGGAATGCAGATTTTATGGCTCGGATAGCTTCTTTAGGTGATTTGGAACTTAGGAGTGTGCTCAGAATGAAGTTTTGATGTCCGGTGTAGAATTACGCTTGAATTGGCGAAAGTTAGTTTTTGGCGATTTCCGGTCGGCAAGGGAAAATAGGATATCGGGGTCAAAATGGAATTCAGGAAGTTGGAGCAGGTTCGTAATGTCATTTTGGATATGTGTGCAAATTTATAGGTCAATCAGATCTATTTTGGATGGTTTCAGCATCCTTGGTGAAATTTAGAAGTTTCAAAGTTCACAGGCTTGAATTTGATGTGATTTTGGTGTTTTTGCGTTGTTTTTGGTGTTTTAAAGGCTCGAGTAAGTTCGAATGAGGTTAGGGATGTGTTTGTATGTTTGGTTGGGGCTCCGAGGGTCTCGGGATTTATTTTGGATGGTTAACGGAGGTTTGGACTTAGGAATTTGCAGCAAAGTTGATGCTGGTGTCATTTTACAGGTGTGGTCGCACCTGCGAATGGGGAGCCACAGGTGCGGGCCCACAGAAGCAAAAAGGAATCCGCAGATAGGAAATTTGGGCAGCTCAGTGCGAGACCGCAGATGTGGACGTGGGACCGCACCTGCGGAGTCGTAGGTGCAAAAAAAGGAGTCGCAGGTGCGGAAGTTGGAGGGACTTTTAGTGGAATTGCGCAGGTGCGCACCTGGGACCACAGGTGCGGGTCCGCAAGTGCAAAGGATGGGCCGCAAGTGTGGATTAACCGGGCAGGAGGTATAAATAGGTGCCTCCGCAAAATTTTGGCATTTTTCTTCATTTTGCATGCGGGTTGAGCCAATTTGGGAGCAATTTGAAGGAGGAGTTCGAGAGTCTTCAGTGGAGGTAAGTTTCACGGACTATAAACTCGTTTCTATGTTATTATGTGACGGATTAGGCTTGGAATTTGTGGATTAAATGGCATAAATTGGGGGTTTAGGGCTTGGGAAATTGAGACTTGTAATTAAGGAATTTAGGAGTTTTTTTATGGTCGGATTTTGATGCATTTTATATGTGTAGACTCGGGAAAAGATAAGGATTCTTGTGACGCAATATTTATCAAATTTCGAGACGTGGCCCGGGGCTCGGGTTTGGCCAATTTCGGGAATTGTGCTTAAAATTAATAGCTTTCGATTGGGTTTTGTTCCTTTAGTGTATATTGATGATGTTAATCTGGTTTTGGTTAGATTCGAAGAAATCGGGAGCCGATTCGAGGGGAAAGAGCATCGCAGATTAGTGTTGTGGCCCAGTGGAGGTAAGTAATGGCTATAAATCTTGTCTTGAGGGTATGAAACCCCGGACTTCGTATTTCTCACTATTTTTAGAATGGCGCACATGTCGGATGACGAATATGTGGCGTGCACTGATATTTGGATCGGACTAGGTCCTCTCGACGGCAACTATTGAGTTGCATATTTTTACTCTAAATCATATGTTAAATTGTGCTCTAAAACTATTGCTATATTTGGGCTATAAGCCATGTTTGGGGCCTCGTGACGGCTTGTTTAGACCCCTTGAGGGATTTTTACTGCTATTTTTCCTCACTGTGTTGACTTATGATTTACACTCAGTCATGTTATGTTTAACTGATTTCGAAACTCAGCCTTATTTACACTATTTTGAGATAAAAATAAGATGTTTTTGGGTCGAGTACCTTGTTTTACTGATACGCCCGAGGGGCTTTTGAGAGTTGTTGATTGAGTGAGGCCGAGGGCCTGATTGTGAGGATATGATATGCCACGAGGTGGCTTGATTTTAGCACTTGGGCTGAAGGAGCCCCTCCGGAGTCTGTACACACCCCCAGTGAGCGCAGGTGCCTACTAAGTACGAGTGTTGAGTGCTGAGTGACGAGTGATTGGGAGGCATGAGTGACAGTAAGGTTGCCCGAGGGGATGATACTGAGTGACTGTGAGGTATGCTGAGTGATGTTCTGCCCGAGGGGCGATTTATGATTCATGTTTTTGCCCGAGGGGCTACTTATGACTTATTTCATTTTACACTAAATTCTTCAGGTATTTTTATTTCTGAAATTGTTGGAAAACACATTTTTCAAAGGATTTTACTGACGTTGGCTTTTAAGGCATGTTGATGTCATATGTATATGTTTCTACTATTGGAAATAAAGGCTATGTTTATTGTGAACTGATGATTGGATTTTATGTGTTTCTTACTACTTAGACTTGATTTATTTCCATTACTACTGAGTTGACGTACTCACATTACTCCCTGCACCCCTGTGTGCAGATGCAGGTGCTGATACCGAGCGTTAGTCATCTATTTCCGTGCGGAGCCGGAGTCAGGACATAGAGGTAGCTGTTCAGCGTCCGCAGCATCTCTATTTTCCCTTTCTTATTTTGCACCTAGTTCTTCGTTCCGAGGTTTTGTATTATAATAGTAGACTTTTTGGTATATTCCGTATATGCGCATGACATGTTGACTCCGGATCTTAGGGATGGTTTTAGACTATTTAACTGATTATTTTGCTTAATAGATTCAGTAATTTATATACGTTTATGAAATGTGGGGAACGAGTTGGAAATTTTGGAAAGAGACTGTAAATATGTGATTGTTGGCTAGCCTAGTTCCACGATAGGCGCCATCACGGCCGGTTAGGATTTGGGGTCGTGACATGAGCCCTAGTGACGATATATTACATAAGAGGTTTCAAGTTATCAGTGGTAGGTTATAGATCAATATTAAGGTGAATCAACAATAGATGAATAAAAGTTACAAATATGAGATGAGATTAGGTTGTCATTATTAAGAGGAATAGTAATAAGGAAGCATTAAATGGCTTAGTTTTATACATATAGGATAAGCGGTGAGAGTAACCTGGATTGGGGTGGTGGGCCTCGATAGTAATAAACCGAAATAAGAGTTGTAGTACAGTATGACCTACCTAGTTGTGGTAAATCCATAAGCATATATAACTAAGGCTATGAAACAAGATATAGCAAAAGTCGTAAGTTCAACAAAGTACCAAGCAAAGAACTTTAGTACACCTATAGATGCCCAGAGGGATAGGTTGTCATAGTACTATATATGTTCACAAAGTGAAGCCTAGAGATTGGTTAAAAGCTAATGGAAAAGGAAGATAAGAGTCGCATTAGCGCACATTCAAGGTTAGAATCGTACAAGTTGCATGAAAGAAGGTAGAAACAGTTACGAGATTGGAATAATTTTGGCCACAAGTCATGGTGTGAGAAAGAGGCCTAAAGGGGGGAATGCCTAGCCTTTGGATTTATTCACCGAACAACTCCCTAGATGGAAAAGACAATATTAAAGGTATTCGTAAGAGGTATTTCTTAAGAGACGGATAAGTGCATTAGTCAATATTTGAGGACGAATGTTCCAAAGAGGGGAATGATGTTACACCCCATGTTTTCATACGTGAGAGTACGCCGTAAGTCAATTGATGTAAGCTCAGAAATAAGATTATAATTGGAAGCATATAAAGTAAGTTAATCATATTACCTTGAAGGTTACAAATATTTAAGATCGTGAATAAAGAGTACCGAGAGGGTTGAAAAGCTTAGAAGCTAAACCAATTGAAGAAAATAAGTTTCGTCGAAAGTAGACGAGTTTGGAATGTTATAACATGTACTTTAGGGTGAGACTGTGGTTCATTACATGATAAGGAGGTTATTATATGAGTTATTTTTTCCATATTATAGTCGTGTGATACGTTTTGAAGTCAAGCAAGTTTTGGAACAAAAGTTGGCAAAGGTCTTCACAAGTTACATTCATAAATTTGTTGAAATTTAGGTCAAATGTATATGAGATTGTCTCCCAATATACTTGGAATTATGGGATGATCTACCTACCAAATTGAATATCTATGAATATAGTCTCCAACACATTAAACTGTTCATCGATATGACATAGGAGTAGAGAGATATTTGCAGTTTCGCGAGACTGTGCATACATCATAAGTTACAAGTAGGTGGGTCACTAAAGCTTTTTGAGCAATAAATTTCGTGTGTTAAATGAGGTCTTATTGGGACACATTATATACCAACACTTTTAACCGTTCTTTCATACGACATCCGGATAAAATGTTATAAGCGTCGGAAGATGGACCAATGCTAGGGTGCCAAGCTAGCACCTCTTTGACTTTTCCAAGGTTGATATATATAAGTCTTAGGTTGACTTTCTCTTAATTTTTCAGTATAACACGACCATATAACACCCATAAACATATTCTTAAGCTATCTTCTAGGGTTTCAAAGAATATTATCATTCCGGGCATGAAATCGAGAAGCGATAACATCAAAATGATCCCTACGACGTAAGTGTCATTATACCACCTCTCTTTTTTCTTTGTACTTAGAATTTTGGAAGGTACTTCGTAGTTAAGAAACGTTTAATATCTGTATTCAAGTGTTTAAATATAAAGGATGGTTGACAAATGTGTTTCCTAATAGTTAGAACTCACGGAATGGTGATCGGAAGTCGTGAGTTCGAGTTATTTGACTTTAGCGAACTGTTTTGTGGACTCTTTTGTGTTACTATGGGGAAGCATATTTCAATAATGTTTCGTGGAGCTTTGGAGTAATAAGGGTGTGTAGAAACACCATAGATATGTAGGGTGGTGGGCTGGTCGTTCGTTGTAACATTTCCGGATCGTTTGACACTACTACGGTGGTTGTTTTGTGTATGAAGAGCTTGCGGTATGTTGGGTTGTTTTGTAGTATTTTGTGGTGTATATAAGGCTGGAAAATAATTTATATATGTTGTTGTTGTTGTGTTCTTGTGTTTTTGGTGTTATCTTGAATTTGGAGGAAGTAAGGATAATAGGGGAGGTGCTGCCCGTTTTTATACAAAATAAGCTTGTCGATAGTTGTACCTTTCGTAAATTAATGATAGTATTATTATCGTTATTGTAGATTAAGGTGCGAAGAGGCGAGTTCAAATTGGTGAGTGGAAATATTGTGATAAGGTATGTTAAGGCACTTCCTTCATTATTTTGGCATGATCTAAAGTGAAATGAACGTAAACGATACGTTATTTCATAATGAATCTACTCCTAGCTACTAAGGTTGTCCATGTTGTTCTTTCCTTACAAAGTTATTCTAAGAAAGTATGTATGATCCTTGAGTCCTAGTGAATTTCATATTGATGGTATGATGCCCATAATGTTAATCGAAGGTGCAACTACCTTACGTCACTCCGAAAGGTTTAGAGCGAGATTCCATGAGTCCAGGATGCATTATATATAGTATCTATTTTACTCTACCGAGCTGTGCTATAGTCATCCAGGTATGGCAACTATTGTGCAACCACTTATCAGTTGGATTTACCGAGCTCCACGTGGCCAGGTACGATTCTACCGAGCCTTATGATGGCCGGGTATGTTTTTACCGAGACCTCTTTGAGGTCGGTTACGATATGATGATGATGCCCACAGAGGCGAATGTTTTTAAAAGATTATGTATATATATGTATCACGCATTTCATGTCACTATCTCTTAGAGTCACTCAGATGCTACAGGTTGTATCTCCTATATCGTTCTTTACATTACTATTTTTTTATGTTTTTCTGCCTTACATACTCAGTACTTTATTCGTATTGACGTCCCTTTTGCCTGGGGACGCCGCGTTTCATGCCCGCAGGTCTCGATAGACATGTTGATAGTCCTCCTAGTAGGCTATCAGCTCAGCGGAAGGTGTTGTTGCACTCCACTTGCTCCGGAGTTACCTATTTGGTCAGTGTGATTAGGACATGTATTGATTGGTATGGCGGGGCCTGGTCCCGACCTATATGACATTTATATAGTCTTAGAGTCTTGTAGACAGATGTTAGGTATATAAATACTTGTATGGACTTTTCGGCCTATGTTTTGAGTTTACAAATGATCATGTCAGCCTTATAGGCCCGTATGTCACATGTATAAGTTTATATATCATGTTTGGTCATCCTATATCTAGTATGCACTTATATTTTATTCTGGTTATATCATGACGGCCCTTTTGGCCCATTTACCCATGATAGTACGATAAGAAAGATATGTTACATTGGTACTCGGTTGAGTAAGATATCAGGTTCCCGTCGCGGCCCATAGGTTGGGTCGTGACAATCTTATAGGCTAAAACTCAATATTTACGGCACAAATATGGGTAAATATGCTCAGAAACACATAAAAGAATTATCAAATAAGCCTAATAGGCATGTCTCCCTATTAATACTATTTCACAAGGGAAGAATTTAAACACATAATTTTTTCACCACAAGGACCTCGTCTTTAAATAACTTCCACCACGGCTTGTAGCCCAGTTTAAATATTTCACATCATATAAAAAAGCGAGGATCTCGTCCTCAACTCTGAATCACAAGTATTTTGCATATTGTGCCAACTGAAATCTTCCTTTTCCTTTCTTTCTTCTTTTTAATCAATTCCGTAAACAATTTTCACAATGCATAATGAACCCCATACCAATAGGACATATAATTCATAAAATTGAAATTATTTATTCTGAAATCTCATCAAAACTCATTGTAGAGGGTAATAGAAAGTCACTTTTAGACTTATAGTCCTCAATAGTGTACAAAATAAAAATGATAGACATGCGTGCTAACATCGTCAAGTCTCCCAACAAGGATAAACATATAAGTGGGTCACAAAATTACGAAGCTCACCCATAAGTGGAGCATAATAGGAGGATTCACCTCAATATTCAGAACCAAATCAAATTAAGGAAAAATATCCTTTTATAACAAATCGGGATCGTACCTGAAATGACACCATCTGGTGTAGTGGCCTCAGCCACACCATAGAAAATATATCAACAGGCTGGGCCTCCCTCTCTAGGGCGTCCTCTACCCGCCTGTCCACCATCCCTAACTAGCTGTGCACGTAGGGTACTAATTGCATTGGGCCCCATAGCCCGAGTATTTTGATGAAATCCACCTCTCCCAAGTCTGGTACAATATCTCATGATGTGCCTAGTATCAACACTCATAACAACCCCTCTGAGGTTGGGGTTGCTCGTACTGAGTCTGTGTCGGATACCTGGAATAACCACTGTAAGAATTTCGTGTTGGTGGTGTACTATAAAAACTTACTGGAGCACCCCCAGTAATCTGATGTGCAGACTGAGCTGGCGACTGCTCGAGCCTCCGCCATAATAAGTCATAGCTGAAGAGTAAAATCCGTTGAACCCCCCAGAGCTTCGAGACCTTTTGGTCTCCTTAGACTCTTTTTCCTCACCTAGTACTCCCTCGATTCTCCTCGCAATCTCCACTACTTGCTGAAATGGAGTATCAGTTTGGAACTCTCGAGCCATGTATATTTTAATTTCATAGTCAAGTTCCTTAGTGAATCTGTGGACCCGCTCTCTAACGGTAGGAACCAAAGTAGGTGCACGACGGTTTAACTCACTGAACCTGATGGCATATTCTAACACTGCCATGGTGCCCTGACCTAACCGTTCAAAATCTATGTGCCACGCATCTCGGAGATTTTGGGGAACAAATTCTTTCAAAAACATCTCCGAAAATTGAGCCCAAGTTGGTGAGCTTGAAATGGCCGGTCTACCCTCTTCATAAACTTGTCGTCACTGATACGCTACTCCTGACAGCTGAAATGTAGTAAAAGCTACTCCATTTACTTCCAAAATACCCATGGTGCGAAGGATAAGGTGACACTTATCTAGAAATCCCTGAGCAGCCTCTGTAGTTGTGCCACTAAAAGTAGGTGGGTCATACCTCTTAAACCTCTCAAGTCTCTTTTGTTCTTTTTCTGATGCCTCTGGCTTGACCTCAAACTGTACCGGTACTATACCCGGAACCTAACCAATGTGAACCTGCTGCTCTAGAGTACGGGATGTAGGAGTCTGAGCTACTCCTCTAATATATGAAACATTTGGTGAAATAGAGATTAGTCCTGCCGGAGTTAATGTACCAAACATGTTTAGGAACTGTGCTAAAGTCTCCTGAAATTCGGGGGTAACAACAGGTGTTTTTGGAACTTGTCCCCCAACCAGATCTACTGGCGGCTCCTGAACTGCTTCTCTGACTGTTATTCTAGCTGTGACACGTGCTCTTCCTCGGCCTCGGCCTCAGCCTCAGCCCCGACCTCTTGCGGCCCTAGCAGTATGTGCGGGTGCCTGCTCCGCTTACCCGATAGCACGCGTCCTCACCATCTGTGAGAGAATAGAGATACAAAGGCTCAAATCCCACAATCAACAAATCCATACGATAAGAATGAAAGAAGTGGAAATTTCCTAACAATTTTGTAGCCTCTCGAAGATAAGTACAGACGTCTCCGTACCGATCCGCAAGACTCGTTCATGACGTGTAGAACCTATGAACCTAAAGCTCTGATACCAACTTTTCACGACCCAAAATCCCACCACAGGAGTCGTGATGGCACTTAGTCTCTAAGACTAGGTAAGCCGATTAAAATTACAGTTCAAGCTTTTTTTTTTTTTGAAATAGAATTTATTACAAGAAATAGAAATAGAAATAAATATCAAAACTAATAGCGGAAATAATCAAAGAACCTCCCATGACTAGTAATACTGAGTCAAGAACTCTAACTGAATACAAACAAGGATCTTCAAGGATCGAATATACAATACTGTTGAAATAATAATTAACAGTACAATAAAATGGAAAGGCTCCAAGGGACTGCGACGACCAAGCAGCTCTACCTTGAATCCCTTGCGATCAACACACTAACTCTGCTCGATTCCGATATCTCCAATACTTGGTTCTGCATAAAATGTGCAGAAGTGTAGTATGAGTACACCACAGTTGGTACCCAGTAAGTATCAGGAGTAACCTCAGTGGAGTAATGACGAGGTACAGTCAAGGCACTCACTAGTTTAATAACCTGTGCAATATAACATATAAAAATGATAGGAAATAAATAACAATGATGGCAACAATAATCAACCAGTGATATAAACATCAAGGCAACAAGAACACCATAAATATTGCTCAACAAATAATGAATACAAGTACAACCAATTAATCAAGTCCTTCAAATATAAATCTTTCACCTACAAATCTTTCAAATAATAATCTTTAGGATATATACTTTCCAATAAATATATTTCGAATATAATTCTTTCAAATAAATATTTTTCGAACATAATTCTTTCAAATGATATTTTAAATATAATCCTTTCAAATAAAAGTCACCATGTGACACCTCATTTCATAATCAAAAAATACGGGTCTAAGCCCACTTTCATATTTCAACGGCACCTCGTGCCAAATTTTTCTATTACAACCGCACAGACAACTCACATGCCAATATCATCATCATTTACTCACAACACCTCGTGCCCACATTTCATATCACAACTGCACGGACAATTCACATGCCAATATCATTTTTATTATATAATCATGGCACCTCATGCCCATATTTCATATTATAACTGCACGGATAATTCACGTTCCAATAATAAATTCATCATATTTTCCCGGCACCTCGTGCCCATATCATAATTCATTCGACAATATCCACAGGCTCATAATTTTAACATATATCTAACTATTATCAAATTTACTGAATTTATAAAATAAATTACGAAATATATAAAAGAAGTCACAAGAAATCACAACATCACATAAAAATCAACAATACATTAATCCCACATCATCACGTATTACCCCGAAAATAGCCACCTTTATCTCTCCTATAGCCACCCTTATCGCTCCTATAATAGCCGCCCTTATCGCTCCTATAATAGCCACCCTTATCGCTCCTATAATAGCTTCCCTTATCGCTCTGTTTAATAGCCACCCTTATGGCTCGGCCCAGACAATATCCCAACACACATAACTACAGTGAAATGCCACCCTTATACCCACGTAATATCAACAGTGGAATGCCACCCTTATCCGCCGCATAATAGTAACCCAAATCACATAACAATTTGCATGTATATTACCACAGCAATACAAAACAACAATTCATATTATAAATTGCCCATAGGCCACAACCAAATTCCAAAGATACAACAAAATTAAATAATTTCACAGACCAAGGCTCCACACAACGTATATAAAACCTCGATAACAACAAAGATGAAAAATTAACTCAGCATAAAACGACACCTTCTTTCACCCAAATTTTTGATAAATATATAATACCTCAATGTAAACTTAATTAATTATTCGCAGATGGAAAAATCCATAATATAATTATTTCCAAGAAATATCAAATAAACAAACACACGGAATTCACATGAAAATTCAAATGGCAATTACACGAAATTATCATATAAATACAAACCCGACAAACAAAGAATGAGGCATGACAAATCAAGGATTTACTAAATTTCAATAATTTTTCGCTTTAGTATATAAGAGTGTCTATGAATTTTAGCTGATATAATTTGCACATATAAACCAAGTACGTACTCGTCACCTCGCGTACATCATTTTCATTCATACAATTTCCACATAAGACTCCATTCCTAAGGGGTAATTCCCCCACTCAAGGTTAGGCAAGATACTTACCGTTTTGAAGTTAGGCTGATATTCTAAAATCGCCTTCTTGCTTGAATCGACCTCCGGATATCTCCAATCTATCAAAATTAATTTTATAACTTCATTAGAATTCATCGAAAATAATTCTGCATAACATAACATCGACTTAAAATTTTATTCTAAAAAGTCAACCAAAAGTCAATGCAGGACCCGCCTCTCGGAACCTGACATAATTTTCATAAAAACTGAATACACATTCTGATACGAGTTCAACCATGCCAATTTTATCAAATTCTGATAATAAGTCGACCTCCAAATCTTAAATTTTCGTTTTTGGAAGATTTTGCAAAAATCTTGATTTTTTTTCCATAAATTCACGGATTTATAATGTAAATGAATATGGAATCATGAAATATAATCAATATAGGATAAGGAACACTTATCCCAATGTTTCCCTTGAAAAATCTGCTAAAAATTGCTTCTCCCGAGCTCTAAAATCGTCAAGAATGAATAAAAATGGCTAACTCCCGAATATAAGCTTATTTTCATCATTATTTCCAGCCAAAACAAAAGGCAGTACCAGCCTTCACTAAATCGGTCATAACTTTCTGTAATAATGTCTGAATGATGAATGATTTAACTTTTTCAAAATTAGACACAAAGAGCTACAACTTTTATGTGCTGTTCATCACCCAATTCCTTATATATGGCGAGATATAAGCTCCCAAAGTCAGCCCGAGAAACAGAAATTTCTAGCGATTTCAAAACTCTTTACAGACAGCTTTTAGTGTATTAACCATAACTTTTTTTTACACAACACCAAATGACAAACGGTTTGAATTTATGAAAACTAGACACAAAGGGATACAACTTGTATATTTGGATCATCTCCAAATTCCTTATAGATTGTGATATATAAGCTCCCAAAATCCCAATCAAAAATGGCAAATGACTGGTTTTTGGTCCTTATGTTGCTGCCCAGTTTCGCACCTGCGGCAGATTTATCGCGCCTGCGAGCTCAGTTCTGTGATGAACGCCCAGCACTTCCCAGATCCCTTTCCTGTCACTTCTTCAATGAGTTTCACTCTTCTGCGACCAAGGCATCGCAGAAGCGATGCACCAGATGTTGTCCAGAATAGCAGGAAAAAAATCAACAGTTTCAATATCCAAAATCAACTCCGTTAACTTTACGAAATCCACCTGAGACCCTCGGGACTTTAACCAAATATTCCAACGTGTCCCAAAATACAATATGAACTTAGTCGAGGCCTTAAACCACGTCAAACAACACCAAAATTATGAATCACGCATCGAATCGAATTATGAGTTATCAAATCTTCCAACTCCTATATTTAGCGCCGAAACATATCAAATTAATCCGGAATTACTTCAAATTTTGCAGGCGCTTCATAAATGACGTAAGTTGTTTCAATTTTAGGAATCGAAATCCGGCCTCGTTATCAAAAATTTCAACCTTTGGACGAATTTTCCAAAAATCTTCTATTTTCCAACTTCACCAAAATGCGTCGAATTGTCCTACGGACTTCCAAATCCAGACACACTCCTAAGTCCGAAATCATCATATGAAGCTATTGACATCATCAAAATTCTATTCCGAGGTTGTTTGCTCAAAAGCCAACTCTCTGGTCAACTATTTCCATTTAAGCTTCAAAATGAGAATTTTTCTTTAAATTTAATTTCGAATCTTCTGAAAACCAAACTAGACCACGCACGCAGGTCATAATACATATTACGAAGTTTCTCGAGACCTTAAGTCATTGAACGGGGCAAAAATTCTTAAAACGACAAGCTGGGTCGTTAAAAGAAAATTATATCTTACATGCATACCTCGATTGCTCCTGAAGTAGCATTATCTTAAAGAGGTTCCAAGCCATCACAATTTGATGTAGTTAATACACATTCAGTTAATTATCTTCCAATTCCTGAAGGATGAGAACTTTCGATAAATATTTATCTACCCCCTGAAGTGAATGTGGAAATATTAATAAAGCTTATAAATATGGACGTACTTTTGGTTGTGAAAATATCATAACTCATCTGCAAAAGAGGAAATGCGATTGTGAGAATACATCCTCAATGTTTTGTACTTTATATTTTCTCACGAAGTAGTAAATAATTGAAATTTCCTCCTAAAGCAGGAAAATATTATGAAGAACATTCTAATAAATAAGTTTCATTCCTTGAAGTGAATAAAGAAATACAAAAACTCACCTCCTAAAGAGGTAGAATAACAAAGGATATAAATATTATTTTTGTAACAACCCGATCAGTCGTTTTGAGAGTTTAAGCTTTGTGTGGCGGCATAAGGTCTAGAACAGCTTCACATTGTGTAAATCGACATATGTGCATGGTTGGATTCAGTTATCGTATGATTCGGAGTCGAATTGGAAGAAGGGTTTTTGTTTTAGAAGCTTAAGCGGTGAAATTTGACCGGAATTTGACTTTTTATGTAGAAGGCTCCAGAAGAAGTTTTGGTTAATGTCAACACTTTCGTATAGTGATTTTGAGCTTAGGCATGCGGCCGGATTTGTATTTGGAGGTCTGTAGGGTAATTTGAGGCATTTTGGCGAAAGCTGAAGTTTGGAAAATGGAGAAGTCTTACCCACAGTTGACTTTTGTTATACCATGATCGGAATGTGATTCCGAGAGTTGGAACAAATCTGTTATGTGAATTGGGACTTGTCTGCAAAATTTGGCATCATTCCGGGTTGAATTGATAGGTTTCGGCACGAGTTTAGGAGTTTAAAGAATTGAAAGTTCATAAGCTCGATTCATGGTGCGATTCATAGCTTCGTCGTGTTTTGATGTGATTTGAGACCTCGAGTGGGTCCGTGCTAGAGTATGGAAATTGTTGGTATGCATGGACAGGGTCCCGGGGGCCCGGGGTGTGTTTCGGACGACTCGCGGATGAATTCCATGGTTTTGGGGAAAAGCTGAGTTCTGGTATAATCGCACCTGCGGACCCTGGGCGTAGGTGCGATGGTCGCAGGTGCGAATAAGGAGGCGCAGGTGCGAGCAAGGCTGGTCTTGGTAGTCTCCGCAGATGCGGAGCAATGGAACGCACGTACGGCGTCGCAGGAGCGGGGTCTTGAGAGCAGGAGCGGAATGGAGCGTAGGTGTGGTTGGTCGTGCGCACCTGCGGTTGCAAAAGCGACTATTTTCATTGCAGGTGCGATCATGCCTGTGCAGAGAATTTATATTCAAGGGTTTGCCATTTTCACCATATTTTGACTTGTAGAGCTCGGTTTTGAGCGATTGTTGGTGGGTTTTTCAAGCAATACGATTGGTTAAGTATTCTTCATCTAGAATTAAACATATTCCATGATTTAGTTTTTGTTTTTATCATTTAAAATGTGTTTTTGGTCGGGGAAAATGTTGGTTTTTGAAGAAATTTCCAAAATGAAATTTTCATGATTTGAGGGACGAATGGCATCGAAATTTATAATTTTTGTATGGTTGAACTCATATTGGAATGGGTATTCGGATTTTGAAAAATTTGCCGGGTTTCGAGGTGCGGGCCCGGTGGTCAACTTTTCGACCGATTTTTAGAATGTGATAAAGATTGAGGCTTTATGATACGAAGTAGTTTCTTATGTGTTTTATTTATGTTTTGAATTTGTTTCGGGTAGATTTGAGCCGTCCAGAGGTCTTTTTCCCAAGAAGTTCATTTTAGAGTACCGGGTTGTCGTGTTTGAGGTAAGTATCTTGCCTAACCTTGTTGGGGAATTACCCCTTCGGATTTGTGTCTTCTATGTTAATTGTAGTCCGTGTACGCGAGGTGACGAGTGCGTGCTCAGACTTATTTGTAGAGGATTGGAATTTTAGGGTTCTTATGTCCTTATATTTCCTGTGAATGAAGTTGTATTTGTAATATTGAGTTCCTGACAACTAGTTTCATCTCTACCTGCTTAAATTAGAATTTACTTGGGACTACGGACATATTCCGAGATATCCCCATGTACTGCATATTTAAATTGGGACTATGGACGTTTCCGGGGGATCCCCTTGTACTGCCTATTTAAATTGGGACTACGGACATATTCCGGAAGATCCCCCTGTACTGCATATTTAAATTGGGACTACAGACGTATTCTTGCAGATCCTCCTGTACTACATATTTATTTTGGGACTATGGATGTATTCTGGGAGATCCCCCAGCACTGCATATTGTTTTGGGACTACGGACGTATTCCGGGAGATCCCCTGTATTATATGATAAATTCAGAACTACGGGACAGGATCCCGGTAGATCTTATTAAAGAAACTATGTTTGAAAGACATTTATTTGGAAAGTCATTTATATTGAATAAAACTATATTTGAAGTATATTTCTTTGGAAAAGTATATTTGAAAAGCATTTATCTTGAATAAAACTGTGTTGAAGTACATTTCTTTGGAATAGTATATTTGGAAAGCCTTTGTGTTGAAGAAAAACTATATTTCTTTGGAAAAGTATATTTGAAAAGCATTTATCTTGAATAAAACTGTGTTGAAGTACATTTCTTTGGAATAGTATAAAAGTCCTTTTCAATAGAAAATTCTTTTGAAGGACTTTTTCTTTGAAAAAGTATATTTGAAAAGCATTTATCTTGAAGCATACTATGTTTGAGAGACATTTATTGGGAAACTATATTTCAAAAGAATTTTCTATTGAAAAGGACTTTTACCTTAAAACTTTCAATATAAAAACTTGCGGGTGAAAGTTTACACTCGAAGATTTTGACCAATTTATTGGGATTTGTGGCTAAGGCCTTATGTGGAGACTAACGCAGTGCTGAGTTTCTACTTGCTTTATTGTATTGTGATTTCCGGAATTGGGATGTGTTCCCGTCCATCCTTCGGTGTATTATTTTTATGATATGTTGTTTTTTGCTATTTTTTCTTCCTTATTGTAGCCGTTCTGTTGTTAGCCATATTGTGTAGATAATAGATAGAGGTTATGATTCCGTTATTTTTTGTACTTATGCTTGTTCAGTTTATTAGACCAGTGGGTGTCGTTACTAGTCCTCGTCACTACTTCGCTGAGGTTAGTCTTGATACTTATTGGGCCATTGTGGTGTGCTCATACTACACTTCTGCACATTTTTGTGCAGATCCAGGTATTGTTCGTTAGTAGCTATGCGAATCCTTGCTGAGGAGACTCAAGGTAACCTGTTGTTGCGTTCGCAGGCTTCGGAGTCACCTTCCTATTTTGTATCTACACTGTTTTTTACTTACTTCCAAACAGTTGTATTTATAAGTTATCGTAAACTTTGTAGAGCTTATGACTTGTACTACCAGGTTTTGGAAATATGCTCATTGTATAAAGAATTCTTTTTTACAGAAAATATTAGATTTTATTTATTATTGTTGTTATTCCATGAATATTAGGCTTACCTAGTCCTTAAGACTATGTGCCATCACGATACCCCACAGAGGGGAAATTTGGGTCGTGACAAGTTGGTATCATAGATCTAGGTTCATAGGTTCTACGAGTCATAAGCGAGTTTAGTAGAGTCTTGCGGATCGGTACGGAGATGTCTGTACTTATCTTCGAGAGGCTACAAAACTATTAGGACAATTCAGCTTTCTTCATTGTTATCGTGCGAATTCATTGATCTCGAAGTTTGAAATTATCATTCCATTCTCTCATTGATGGTGAGGACACGAGCTACGATTCCTGATGACATTACCCTCGGGGCAGATGTTGTTAGGGAAAGAGGCATAGGCCGACGAGGAGTACGTGTCGCAGCTAGAGAACCTACTAGAGCAGCAGTCGAGGAACCGCCAGTAGCTCTAGTTGCGGGGTAGGTACCGGAGGCGCCTGTTGTTACCCCCGGACTTCAGGAGACTTTAGCACAGTCCCTGAGAATGTTTGGTACATTGGCTCAGGCGGGGTTATTTTCGGTTGCACCAGTTACTACACCGACCGGAGGAGGAGCCTAGACTCCCACTGTCCACACTCCAGAGCAGTGAGTTCACGTTGGTCAGGTTCCAGGTGTCATGGTGACACAGCCTGTGGTTCCAGTTCAGCTCATGGTCAGAGCAGCAGCATCTGAGGGAGAGCAGCTTAGATATGCAAGGTTCAAGATTTATAACCCTCCTACATTCAGTGGTTTGGATTTAGGGATTCACAGGGTTTCTTTTTCTGGAGGAGTGCCATAGCATCCTCCGCACTTTGGATATTGTTGAGACGAGTGGGGTTGATTTTACTATGTTCCAGCTTAAGGGAGCGGCTTATCAGTGGGGGCGGGCATATGAGTTGGGTAGCCCGGTCGAGTCAGCTTCACTTATGTGGAGTCAGCTTTCGGAGATGTTCTTGAGAGGGTTTGTAACTAGTCCCTTTGGGATGCATGGCGCATGGAGTTTGAGAAGTTACGCCATGGCACTATGTCAGTATAAGAGTATGACATCAGATTCAGTGATTTGGCCAGGCATGCACCTGCCTTAGTTTCTACAGTTAGAGGGCAAATCCGTAGATTCATTTAAGGTCTCAGGCATGATATTCGGTTCAACATGGCTTGAGAGTTGGAGTCATATGTTTTGTTTCAGCAGGTGGTAGGGATCGCTCACCGATTAGAGGGCATGTGGGACCGAGAGTGAGAGGACAGACGAGATTAGGAGAGAGAGTCCAGGGAGGCGAGGAGGCCTCGTAGACCGCAGAGATATGCTGGCCTTTATTTTGAAGGCAGGGTACGACATGGTAGAAAATTGTGGGTCAGCCAGTTCATATGCACTTTTGGCTTCGCGCAGTGTTCCACGTGCTTATGGGTCTCTTAGTTTCTGCAGCCGCGTCAGCAGGGGGGTTGCTTTGAGTGTGGAGATGTCAGCCACATGGTGAGAGATCATCCTGGGCTTCGGGCAGGTAAGTCACAGCGAGTTATTCAGTTGAGTAGGGGGCGCCCAAGAGGGGGAGACCAGGCCTATTGATGTGTTCCATATAATAGGCTAGAGGTCGTTGTGCCAGATGTTATCATACATGTATGTTTGAGCTGTTATAGAGGGGTACCATTTGTATTTCATTGTAATTATGTTGGTCCGGACGAGTTCCCTCATTTGTTGCTTCGTTTATGAGTGAGTTTCATGCTTTGCACTCTATTTTTGTGTTTGCTTCTGTTGGGAGATTCTGTGAGTGGTAGCCCGTGTCTATTGTTTGTTTCTATTCATTATTGAGAGATATGAGACTAGTAGTAAATTCATGTTGTCCAGTACGGTAGGCTTGATGTGATTCTTGAGTATAGTGGTTACGAGCTGTGATTTTTATGCTCCACCGGTGTGGGAGCCAGCACGTGTTGTAATTTTGTTGAAGGAACTGATATAGTGAAAAGTTTCAGTTAGTTTGATGTATATATTAATTTTGATTCAAAGTTGAGGGTGGGACCCTCGTGATTTCATGCAATTTGTTGTGCTCGAACCGGGTAGTGTACCGCGATAGAAGTTGTATCAGGATGGGATCCTTGTGATATGTTCATGTGCTTTAATTCTTTCTTTGTTATATTGTTTTGTGGGTTAGAATTGATAGAGGGTTTTTCCTGTCGGGCTTGTTTGATAGTCTCCTTATGTATCCCTCTTTTCATATCCAGTCATTTTCGTTATGTGCTCCTTGAGAAAGCTTGGGGGGGAAGGGGGGGGGGGGGTGCCCAGTCGTGTTAGTTGTGGCTTGGTGATTCGGGTTTCAAAGTATGAGGTCTTCGTGCTTCTTTCATTATTATCAGTGTGATGGAGGTTTGAAATAGAGTTCTATCGGATATGAGGCTAATTGTCGGTGCTGGATTTGATTTCAAGCAGTTATTGTGATCAGAAGTGTTGTTAAGGGCCTATGGGTGGTGTGTTATGTTGTGTGGTCGTACCTTGTGGGTGTAGGCATGAGTTGATGTAGCTAGTTGAGACTGGTACCGGATATGTATTTAGAATCGGGTCTTTTGGAAATGAAGAGAAGGTGAGAATTTGGAGTCTAAGACTTATCGGTGTTGGTAGAAAGGCTAAATTGCAGTTGATATGGTGTCTTCAGGCTTATGTAGATTGGAGTGACGTGGGATCACCCGCCGGTGTATTTTGGAAGTGTGCATTTAGTGATTTGAAGACTTCGAGGCGAATATTGGCACCTTCAAGGACGAACGTTTGTTTAAGAAGGGGAGAATGTAACGACCCGACCGGTTATTTTGACAATTTAAGCTCTGTGTGGTGGCATAAGGTCTGGAATAGCTTCACATTGTGTGTATCGACTTGCGTGCATGGTTGGATTCAGTTACCAGATGATTTGGAGTCAAATTGGAAGAAGAGTTTTTGTTTTGGAAGCTTAAGCGGTGAAATTTGACTGAAATTTGACTATTTATGTAGACGGCTCCGGAATAATTTTTGGCTAATGTCAACAGCTTTGTATAGTGATTTTGATCTTAAGCGTGCGCCCGGATTTGGATTTGGATGTCTGTAGGGTAATTTGAGGCATTTCGGCGAAAGTTGAAGTTTGGAAAATGGAGAAGTCTTACCCACAGTTGACTTTTGTTATATTGAGATCAGAATGCGATTCCGAGAGTTGGAACAACTCCGTATGTGAATTGGGACTTGTCTGTAAAATTTGGCGTCATTCCGGGTAGAATTGATAGGTTTCGGCACGAGTTTAGGAGTTTAAAAAATTGAAAGTTCATAAACTCGATTCATGGTGCGATTCGTAGCTTTGTCATGTTTTGATGTGATTTGCGACCTCGAGCGGGTCCGTGCTAGAGTATGGAACTTTTTGGTATTGCTTGGACGGGGTCCCGAGGACCCCGGGTGTATTTCAGACGAGTCGCGGATGAATTCCATGGTTTCGGGGAAAAGCTGAGTTCTGGTGTAATCGCACCTGCGGACCCTGGGCGCAGGTGCGATGGTCGCAGGTGCGAAGGAGGAGGTGTAGGTGCGAACAAGGCTGGTCTAGGCAGTCTCCGAAGATGCGGAGAAATGGAACGCACGTGCGGCGTCGCAGAAGCGAGGTCTTGAGCGCATGAGCGGAATGGAGCGCAGGTGCAGTTGGTCGTGCGCACCTGCGGTTGTGCAGAAGCGACTATTTTCATCGCAGGTGCGATCACGCCTAGGCAGAGAGTTTATATTCAAGGGTTTTCCATTTTCTCCATATTTTGACTTGTAGAGCTCGGTTTTGAGCGATTTTTGGTGGGTTTTTCAAGCAATCTGATTGGGTAAGTGTTCTTCATCTAGAATTAAATATATTCCATGATTTAGTTTTTGTTTTTATCATTTAAATTGTGTTTTTGGTTGGGGAAAATGTTGGTTTTTGAAGAAAATTTCATGATTTGAGGGATGAAATCGAATCGAAAATTTATAATTTTTGTATGGTTGAACTCATATTGGAATGGGTATTCGAATTTTGAAAAATTTATCGGGTTCCGAGGTGCGGGCCCGGGGTCGACTTTTGGACCGATTTTTAGAATTTGATGAAGATTGAGGCTTTATGATCCAAAATAGTTTCTTATGTGTTTTATTTATGTTTTGAAGTTGTTTCGGGTAAATTTGAGTCGTCCAGAGGTCTTTTTCCCGAGAAGTTCATTTTAGAGTATCGTGTTGTCGTCTTTGAGGTAAGTATCTTGCCTAACCTTGTGTGGGGGAATTACCCCTTAGGATTTGAGTCTTCTATGTTGATTGTAGTCCGTGTACGCGAGGTGACGTGTGCGTGCTCGGACTTATTTGTAGAGGGTTGTCCTTTTAGGGTTCTTAGGTCCTTATATTCCATGTGAATGAAGTTGTATTTGTAAGATTGAGTTCCTAACAACTAGTTTCATCTCTACCCTCTTAAATTAGAATTTACTTGCTTTTAGATTCACTCTATTGCCTACTTGACTCCTAATTGACTTAACTGAAGGTTTTACCTCTTCTACGGTTATGCTATACTTTTCATAAACTGCCTATCTAATTTAAATTAGTATTATCTTATCCTATAATTGTTTAGCCTTGATTGGAGTTACGAGTATCTTTTACTGCTTACCCTCATTTGAATTGTTGAATATCTATCATAATTGCTCAACCTCATAAGGAATTTAGATAACTTATATCATAGTCGACTTTCCCTTACTTGGAATTATTTGACATGTGTTGGCTTCTTATTGTTGGCTTTAATATTGTGGATTCCTTGCTACGTCTTGTTTTTCCATGGTTAAGTTGTTCTCTTTACACTTAGCATTCTTTACCGTGATTATTCCTTGTGAACGATGTTCTACTACTTCTTGTGAATTGAATTTCTTGTATTGATTTATTCGTCGTACTTTGAATTATTGTCATGGTTGCTTTGTATTTGATGTGGTGATGTACGAGTTTTCTGCCGCGCTATAATTGTTGTCTTTGTTCATTCCACTACATATTTAAATTGGGACTACGGACGTATTCCGGGAGATCCCCCTGTATTGCATATTTAAATTGAAAATGCGGACGTATTCCGGGAGATCCTCCTATACTGCATATTTAAATTGGGACTACAGACGTATTCCGGGAGATCCTCTTGTACTGCATATTTAAATTGGGACTACGGATGTATTCTGGGAGATCCTCATGTACTGCATATTTAAATTGGGACTACGGACGTATTCCGAGAGATCCTCCTGTACTGCATATTTATTTTGGGACTACGGATGTATTCCGGGAGATCCCCCAGCACTGCATATTGTTTTGGGACTACGGACGTATTCCGTTAGATCCCCTGTATTGTATGATAAATTCGAAACTACGGAACGGATCCCGGTAGATCTTATTAGAGAAACTATGTTTGAAAGACATTTATTTGGAAAGTCATTTATCTTTAATAAAACTATGTTTGAAGTATATTTCTTTGGAAAAGTATATTTGAAAAGCATTTATCTTGAATAAAACTATGTTGAAGTATCTTTGGAATAGTATATTTGGAAAGCGTTTGTGTTGAAGAAAAACTATGTTTAAAGGACATTTTCTTTGAAAAAGTATATTTGAAAAGCATTTATCTTGAAGCAAACTATGTTTGAGAGACATTTCTTGGGAAAGCATAATTCAAAAGAATATTCTATTGAAAAGGACTTTTACCTTAAAGCTTTCAATATAAAAACTTGCGAGTGAAAGTTTACACTCAAAGATTTTGACCAGTTTATTGGGATTTGTGGCTAAGGCCTGATGTGGAGACTAACTCAGTGCTGAGTTACTACTTTCCTTATTGTATTGTGATTTCCAGACTTGGGTTGTGTTCCCGTCCATCCTTTGGTGTATTATTTTAGTAAACTCTGTAAAGCTTATGACTTGTACTACCGGATTTTGGGAATATGCTCATTGTATAAAGAATTCTTTTTTTTTCAGAAAATATTAGATTTTATTTATTATTGTTGCTATTCCATGAATGTTAGGCTTACCTAGTCCTTAAGACTAGGTGCCATCATGATACCTAACGGAGGGGAAATTTGGGTCGGGACAATTTTGTGGCATGAAGATTATTGTTGCATGTACATGTTGTACATCAGAACATCTTGGATTATTTGTTAGGTATGATGTAAGGCAAAAGGATACATATCTTATAGAATATTCTACTATAATCACATTGATATATTATGGTTAGTTGTTATCGCTTTCCCCGAAGGAAGTAACAATTAATGTATTTTTCCCTGAAGGATGTAATAATTATGTGTTTCCTGCTTTGATTAAAAATATTCAAATATTTATGTCATTTTTCCTTGAAGAATATATTTATCACGAGGGTAGAAGTAGAAATACTGGGAAAAAATCCATTTATAAATTTAAAATTATCTTTATATTGTTCATTTGATTATGATTCTCTCCCATGACACCAAAAGTGTCTGAGCCATATTTGATGGTACAAAATTTATCAAAAGCTCCTAAAGAAATAATTATTTGTCTAGACACATGACACAGTAGTGTCCGAATAATATTTTATTATTGACAATAAATTGAAAGCTCCCGAAGAGCTTATATTATGTCATTCATATTATATGATTGTTGTCAAAATACGTATAGTAGTAAATTCAAAATTACTAATACAAACGCCTATCTTACTGAGACTACAAATAATTGAAATATTGAATACCTTCATGTTTTCACAATCATAGAGGGTAAAATAATATGTGAGTGAAAAGTTACCTTCCTTATTCTTCAATTTGTATCACATGTCAGTAAACCAGAAGTTTACTTATGCAAAAGTAGTCCCAATAAACTAGAACTTTTACTGATGTAAAAGTTTCACAGTAAACCAGAAGCAAAATTTCATGCCATAGTGAAATCAGAAGTTTACTAAAATCTTACACATGTCATGGTAAACTTTAAGTTTTCAAGTGCAAATAAGTTATAATCAGACTGGTATGCTATCCCAGTTTGAATATAATGAGCTAATTGAGAATATAGATAAGAATATACTGAAGAACTAAAATATTCTTCAAGAATTCTCTTGCGCTGGTTGTTTTCATAATAAATTGATTATATCAACTAAAGTTAGAACGAAGATCCCTGAATTCTGGAATATATAAAAGGGGAATATGGGATCATTCACCTATCATGTGAACCATTTATAGATGCATATTTGAGATAGTTACATATGTATTTATTGTCAACATGCGATTAGGATTTGAAATTGCATTTCTCAATTAAGAGCATAATTTTCAGATTATGTGCAATCAAGATAGTTCATCTTAATAATTGGTTTATATCCAAGTTGGTTTAGCATTGAATATCCCTTATTAATGGTTAAACTAATTGCTTATGAGGATAAAGTTTCCTGTGTTGGTCTACGATTTTCTAAATAACATGCAACAACACTTGTAAGCACCAGATCAACTAGATATAATAAGTCCTCCCCTTACAATTGGCTCCGGATCAGAAACATAATATTTTTACTATCTAATATTTTTTTGTTTGTGGTATATAATTAATTTCTCTACACAACGCACAAAGATAGGTTCTCAAAGAAGATTGGGGATATATTTTAGTTTCTTAAACATTAGGGGGATGTCATAAGCAACTGAAAAATATGTTATATGAATCGAGCTATCATTAGTATAATCCTCATTCAGAAGATAATTCAAGTCAAATGCTACAAGTATTTGTTGATCCAAAATTTAATATCATACTGCAAATGCTTTATTAAAATTAAATTACCTCAAGGATAGAGTTTACTACATGCATGAAGTGTGGTAGACCAATAAATTCCAAAGGTAATAATCCTTGAAAATAATAGGATCAAAATGATCATATTGAGGAGGAAATGAGCTCTAGAAGAGCCCATGACATATAACTTTATGAAACCCTAGAAGAAGTTTAGGTACCTGAAAATAAAGAAAGTAATGAGATGTCAACAGGTTATGTCACTTGTGAAGCAATACGAAATGATCATCGGCGATATATTGGATACAATATAGTACACAATATTGTAAAAGATTGTGAGGATCGGACCTGTAGTCTAGACACCTGAAGATTTCATGACACTTAAATGCATGTCATAACATTTATGACTCATTTGATAAAATTTATATGAAGATCTCTGAAGTATTTAAAATGATTTACGCATATAAGTCGAAGTCTCAGGAAACGTACTCGATCATGTTATAAGAATATTTATATGATTTAAAATAATCAGGGCGCATGTGGTATAATTGCCTCACTGAATATTTGATGAATGAAGGTTATATAAATGATATCATTTGTCAATGTATTTTTATAAAGAAAACAACATCAGAATTTGTGATACTTACTGTTTATGTTGATGTTCTCATAGGAACTCTAGAAGAGCTCCAAAAGGAAACATTTTGTCTTAGCCTGCAAATTGAACATTTAGCAGACAAGATCTTTATACAGAAAAGGTCTTAAAATGCTTTTACAGGGACAAAGCACACCCATTGAGTACCCCAATGGTTGTTTGATCACTTGAAGTGAATGAAGATCTGTTTCGACCTCCAAAAGAGAATGAGGAACCTCTTAGTCCTAAAATGCCCTATATTAGTTGAATTGGTGAACTTATGTATATTTCTAATAATACAAGGCCCGATGTAGTATTTTTTTTTTGTTAATTTACTAGCAAAATATAACTCTTCTCTTACACAGAGATATTGGAACAAAATTAAGCATATATTTCAATATTTGAAGGGAACTCTTGATATATGTTTGTTGTATTCTAACAAAGGTAGTGCATATCTTTTTTGTTATGGAGATGCATGTTATTTATCTGACCACATAAAGCTCGAATTAAAATAGATTATTTGTTTACATGTGGAGGTACTAAAATATCATGGCATCTACAAAATGGTCCATTGTTGCGACTTTCTCAAATCTTGTTGAGATAATAGCTATTCATGAAGCAAGTACAGAATGTATCCGATTGAGATCAGTGATACACATTGTTAGAGGGAGATGTGGTATGAAATGTGATACCAAAATAGCTAAAGTCTTATATGAAGATAATCCTGCATGCATAACTCAATTAAAGGGAGGATTCATAAAAGGATAGAACGAAACACATTTCACCAAAGATATTCTTCACACATGATCTCCAGAAGAATGGTAATATTGATATGCAGCGAATCCGTTCAAGTTACAATCCGACAGATTTATTCATTAGGGGGAGCAACATACACGCTGTATTTTTTTCCCTTACTAAGATTTTTTCCACAAGGTTTTTCTTGTAAGGTTTTTAATGAAGCAACTCGTAATGTGTATTACTAAGTATCTGTACTCTTTTTCCTCCATTAGGACTTTTCTCACATGGGATTTTTCCTAGTAAGGTTTAACGAGTCACTTAATAATGAACATCCAAGGGGGAATGTTATGAAAACATTATATTGTAGATGTCCATTTATTACTTCATTGTAGATAAGAAGATTATCCATTTAGTACTACATTGAAGTTTATCTACAAGCAGCTGATGTAGGAAAATTACAAGCAACTCAATGAAATGACTTGCAGTAACTTCTTATTATATAGACACGTCGCGAGCAGCTCATACAGACAGCTTACAAGCAGCTCAAAAAAAGCCTCACAACTGCTTCTTGAAAATCCTTGCAGCTGTTTTTTAAAAAGTCTCGCAACTACTTCATTTCTTCTATAAATAGAGGAGATTTCAGTTTATTATGTAAATAGTTTGAATTCTAATAATATATTAGTGCCATGCTATATTTTTATCTTTGGTTTATTTTCTTTGTAGTCTTTATTTTGTAATACAATGATCACGCCCAACTCTATTCCTAAAAAGGATAAGCGGTCGCTTCAAATATAATCTGGTCTAAGAGTTCGGAGTCGAATCCCACAGAGAACTAAGGTTTAGCAACAATTATTTACTATCACTAAGAAGACAAGCTCGAACAATTTCTAAGTTAGAAATATTAAGATTATTATGTCTAACCAATTAATTAACAAATTAAAGTAGTAAAATAACAACTAGGGATACTAAGTGTTGGAGACAAGATTAAGGAGGCCTAGAGTTATGATTTCCCCAATTATCGGAATCCTTCCCGCTACGTCTCCTACAACTTTGCCTAAGTATTCTCTACTGATCATGAGCATTCGACTTATCGTATTTCTCTCAAGAGCAACTACAATAATTTACTAATCATATTCTCTTGAATTACGGTAGCTCGCACTTTTCACTGCTCTATGATCACGTCAAAGCTCTGTTGTCTCTAATCCCGCTTTTAAACCCGCTATATTGATCTCTCATATACCTTAGGGTTGATGTTGTTCAACAACCACCTAAATATGTATCCTTTCTCAAGCAACACATAATAAATACGCACAGTCAATCAATGGCCATTCAATCAACTAAAATAAGCACGTAGTTGAACAAATAGATAAATTCAAAGGTTAAATTATATTAAAACATAACAAGAATTCATCCTCCAAGAGGTTCCGTCAAAAATCTAGATAATAAATTAGCTACTCATGATAGTATGTAAAATTACAATACTAAAAATCATAACCAACAATGAAAAATAGGAAGAAGAAGGGGAAAAGCTCGTGGTTGAATCTTCCTCCTTGATCCTAGCGTGTTCTCGCCTCCTTAGGTGTTGTCTTACCCTAAGGTAGCGTCTCCCCTTTCAAAAGGACGCTTATGATGTATTTATATCAATTAGGTGATGTGGGGTGTCCTTTATTTCTCCTGATTCGCAAAGGAAAAGTTGAGTCGTGTGTTGGGCTAGGTGCAATGCGCGAAACTTGGCACGGCCTAGCTATTTTTTTCTTCTTTATTTCTTTCGCGTTCCAGGTCTAGTGCCAAAGTTCCACACTTCACTGGTTTTGATTCACTTCCGAGGCCATGTCGAGCCTACCTTCATGTAATGCACCACTTGTGGCACGCTCCCAGCTCTTTCCTCTCAAGTTCTTTTTGCATCAAATCATCTGATTTTCAGCAACTTCCATCCAAATGCATACTTACACACAATAAACATGTAATGGGCATATTTTATATGTATATCCGCAACTCACATAAGAAATAATATGCAAACATACTCAACATATGCACATTTATCACTACCCCACACTTAAACTCTTGCTCGTCTTCGAGAAACTTCAAATTAAGAACATCGAAAAGTAACACAATTCCAAAACATACTCAAGCATCATATCAATGACAATGGTTTATATCAACGTTTAGAACCCAACATAAAGGCTATTGACATATTTCCTCATTTTTAGACCAATGCCAAGTCTATTTAAAATATTTGTGTGACTCTTATAACCTCTTAACCTCAAAAATTGACTCCAATGTGTTCCATACTATGACTTTCTTCTTGTGCCAACTCAAAAGCCAAGTAATTTACCAATCATTTGCAAATCACGTGCCCTCACCAGCAAACCTGTAACGACCCGGCCGGTCGTTCTGAGAGTAATAGCCTCGTTTCCCCCCGTTTATGCTTCATTATATGTGGTTCAGCTTCATTATGTTATGTTAGATTGGTTGGCTCCGATTCGGAGCAGTTTTTGGAGAGAAATGAGACACTTAGTCTTTAACTTGGTTCAATAGTGGAAAAGTCAACTAGGAGTTGGCTTATTGGTAAACGACCTCGGAATGTAGATTTTATCGTTCGGATAGCTTCGTTAAGTGATTTGGGGATTAACAGTGTGTTCGTAATGTGGTTTTGAGGTTCGATGTATAATTAGGCTTGAATTGGTGAAAGTCAGTTTTTGGCGATTTCCGGTCGGTAGTGGAAAATAGGTTATCAAGGTCGGAATGGAATTTTGGGAGTTAGATTCGTAGTGTCATTTTGGACCTGTGTATAAATTTTCAGGTCATTCGGATGTGTTTTGGTTAGCTTCGGCATCGTTGGTGATTTTCAGAAGTTTTAGAAAACTTAGGCTTGAATCATGGATTGAATTGGAGTTTCGATGTTATTTTGGGTGTTCCAAGGGTTCGACTAAGCCCGGGTGATCATTTATGACTTGTTTGTATTTTTGGTTGGGGTCCCGAGGGGCCTGGGTTGATTTCGAATAGCAATCGGGGGATCTAAAGTTGGAAAATAGCAGCTGATGTTGTTGGTACTGATGTTACCGCACCTGTGGATAAGGGACCGCAGGTGCGGGCCCGCAGAAGCGAATGACTCATCGCAGGAGCGGAATATTGTGGGTTGGAGGCGTTTCGCAGGTGCGAGGTTTTTACCGCACATGCGAAGCCGCAGATGCAGAATTTTGAGCGCAGGTGTGGAGGCTGGGCTTCTAAGCAATTCTCCACAGGTGCGCACTTGGGACCGCAGGTGCGGAGAAATTACTGCAGGTGCGGTTTCACTAGGCAGGAAGTATAAATACCCAACCTTCACAAATTTGAGTCATTTCTTCAATATTTTCATCCGGGATTGAGCTTTGAGAGAGGGTTTTGAAAGGAGAATTCAAGGGAACTTCGTTGAGGTAAGATATCTGAACCAAAAAACTCATTTCCATGTGATTTTTGGACTGAAATAGGGTGAAATTTAGGGGAAAATCAGTGTGTAAATTGGGGAAAAGGGAAGAAAGTTTGAGAATTTCTTTTGATGATTTGAGTGGGCATTTGAGGTTAGATTTTGATGCTCTTGGTATGCATAGACTCGTGAGGGAATAAAGGTTCTAGTTTTGTGATTTGTATTGAATTCCCAGACGTGGGCCCGGGGGCCGGGTTGAGCCAACTTGGGGATTTGTGCCTAATTGTGATAATTTTCGAATGGGTTTCGTCTTCCTAGCATATTTTGATGTTATTAATTTGATTTTTGATAGACTCGGAGCATTTGGGAGCCGATTCGAGGGGCAAGAGCATTGCGGAGTAGTTTTTGGGTTGGTTTGAGGTAAGTAACGATTGTAAATCTAGACCTGAGGGTATGAAACCCCGGTATTTTCATATTGTTTTGATAAATGAGGTGACACACATGCTAGGTGACGAGCGTGTGAGCGTGAACCAATAGGGATTTGTGACTTGGTCCGTCCCGTAGCGACCTCAAGTCGCATACTTGATTTGAAATCGTATGATATCATGTACTTTTGAAGTTTTCATTATATTATTGGGTTGTATTTCATGTTTGGGGCCTTGTGTCGAACGATTTAGACCCTCAGGGGTATTTTTCCACTATTCTCACACTATTTTGATAGAAATTTATGAACTCAGGCATGTTTTATACCTGTTGTTGTTATCACTGTGATCACACTGTTTTAGAATACTAAGAGGTACTTTGGGCTGAGTCCCGTGAGTTGAAATGAGTTGTCTGAGTGGATTGTGAGGATGACTGTGTGAGGCCGAGAGACGAGTGGTGAGTATATTATATGGACCGGTCTGTACGCCGCAGCAATATATATTATATGGATCAGGCTGCACGCCGCATCAATATATTTTATAGATCTGGTTGCACGTCGCAGCAATATATATATATATATATATATATATATATATATATATATATATATATATATATATATATATATATATATATATATATATTGGATCAGGCTGCACGCTGCAGCAATATAGCGCTTGGGCTGTAGGAGCCCCTCTCGGAGTCTGTACACCCCTAGTGAGCACTGTCGACTATTATGGATCGGGTTGCACTCCGCAACATATATTATTTGGATCGGGCTGCCCGCCGCAGCAGATATTATATGGATCGGGTTGCACGCCACATCGTATGTTATATGGATCCGGATGCACGCTGCAACGGTTATATATATATATATATATATATATATATATATATATATATATATATATATATATATACATATATATATATATGGTTTCTGTTGAGTGAGAGTGCTAAGTGTGAGCATTGATCTATGAGAGTAGAGTCTCGAGTGACTGAGAGGATTGCCCGAGAGACTTTATTGTGAATGGCTCCGTGCCCGAGCGGCTGATATTTTTCGAAACTACTGTTTTCACTCATCTTTACACTGAACCTTAATTGAAAAATGTTGAACAAATGTTTATACGAATTATAAAAATGGAAAACTGGAGTTTTTATGAAATATTCGGAATGTAGATTCCTGACTTAAGTATAATCACTTTTACTGTTGCTTATTATATGGTTTTTACATGATCTTTAAAAAATGCTCGTCACTACACTCAAGTCTTTAGTTATGTTGTTACTTACTGCGTTGGCATACTAATGTTACTCCCTGCACCTTGAGTGCAGATTCAGGTACCGAGGCAGAGCGATAGTTGAGCTACCCCATTTGGATCATTGTTCGGAGGTTGCGAGGTAGCTGCTCGGCGTCCGCAACCTACTCTTTCTCCTTCCTACTCTGTCATTTTACTTTACTTCCCAGACTTATTGTAGTAGAGAATTTTTATTAGACTGTATCACTTCTTAGATGCTCATGACGGTTGACTCCAGATGTTAGAGCTGTGTTTATACGTTCTGATCATTTTTATTGTTTGAAATGCTTAAAAGTGGAAACTTCTATGAAACATAGGATAATTTATGTATCAAATAGGAACCTTATGATATTTTTAGTAAATTTTTGCTAGCTTAGTACCACGATAGGCGCCATCACGGCCAGTTTATATTTGGGGTCGTGTCAAGTTGGTATCAGAGCCTAGGTTACATAGGACTCACTGGTCATGAGGAGGTTTAGTAGAGTCTTGCAGATCGTTATGGAGACGTCTGTACTTATCTTCGAGAGGCTATCAAACCCTTAGGAAAATCTCACATTCTTGAATTCTTTTCGTGCGAATCCATTTATTCAGCCAAAAGCGTAACTCTTGAAATTCCTTTCATGTATCGAATGCGCACATGAGCGCTCGGTACCAGCGGTGCATTGACGGCTTTTAATTTTTATAGGTTAGGTACGAGATGTGATTTTATCGTGTTGATAATGGACCAGTCTAGAGGACTTGAGGCCGGATTTTATTCTATGGCTTGAGTGCTGAGATTTCGAGTGTGGGAGCCGTGCATTTAGGTATTTATATGTCCATTTGTGCTCTTATTGATGGGATTTGGTGACTAGATGACTACGTGGTGAATGTGATTTGATGGTTAGATGTGTTCAGATTGTTTGATTATGACAAAAGGATTGGCTGGAAATGTGGCAAGAACTATTGAGTGTTCGATTTCTGTCTCGGATTGGTATATGGCTTCTGTGAGTGTATTGGAATACCTCTTATGTTGTTTAGTTGTGGAGTGAAGCGAATCTTTTTGTTGGGCTATGAGTTCCTGGTGATGTCTTTTGGGCTGACCATTGCCCCAGTAGCGATCATCTATTTGATTAACAGTGTATTCCAGCCGTAATTATACTCCTTTGTTATTGTATTTGTTGATGGTGCCCTGGAGTATACGCATAGCCAGGGGTAGCATACTCAGTATTTGAGGATGGCATTATAAGGACTCAGGGAGGAGAAGCTCTATGCAAAGTTCTCCAAGTGTGAATTTTGGCTCAGTTCAGTAGCATTCTTGGGACACGTGGTGTCCAGTGAGGGTATTCATGTTGTCAGACGAATGTAGGTAGAGCTTACAGGAGCTCAAGATTCCTTTGACCTCAGCTCTAGTGTTAGTTCTGCCATCAGCTTCAGGTTCTTATACCGCGTATCTCGATGCCTCGAGGTTAGGCATTGGTTGTGTTTTAATGCAGAAGGGTGTAGTGACTGCGTAATAGCTATGATATTTGGAAGTGTACAGAGAGATATTAGTTTGAGGCTAAGCAGGCAGGGGTATCTCCTGCGGGTTGTCCTGGGGTGTGTGATCCTTATGTTGTTCTTTATTAAGTTCTCTTCTACCAGTAAATGATATATGTTGTAATTTGAGTATAGGTTGCTTGTGTAATTTGGCATGACTATTACAATGGTGAATGGGAGATTTGTTGATGACTTGAGCTGTTAAACGGGTTGTGTTATTATGAGCTTGTGAAGGATTTAGTTGAATCTCACTACAGAACGGTGGCAGTGATAATGTATGGGCATTGTGAGTTATTTTTTGTCTTGATCATTGGATTTGAGCCAAGTGGGGGAGTCTGTTAATGATAAGTTGATTGCACGATTGTGTGTTGTATTGGTTTCAGTTTGAGGTATATTGGTGGATCAGTTATGACGTGCAGAGGTGGAGTCTGGGAATGACTCGAGTAATGAAAGTTCTTTGATACAGGTTGTAATGTACTCTATGGGTAGGTGAGTTCTATTGAATGATCGAGTTGTAATTGTAAAAGGTGTAGTGGGTGCAGTGTATGAATTTGCTTGTTGCTTCAAGTCTGTGGATTACTTTCCTAGTATGTTGTTGTGCAAACAGGGTCATGTCGTTCTGTCTTCTTGATCGGTGTAATCGAGATTTCTGTAGAGTGGATGACTCTCGAGAATGGATCTGTCGGATTCAAGGTTAAATATAGCAATTGGGAATCTTCAAGGTGTGTTTTGGGCTAGAACTGAGATTTACGTTGGAGGGTTTCAAGACTTGTGGCATTTCTACATTATCATGATTCTACATATCAGTATCAGGAAGGCGAAGGTAATGGCTTTAGATTTGCAGGAAGTCTCTTTAGGGTAAGTATTTTGATTGTGGTACTTTTGGGGATATTTAAGAGAGTATTCAGCGGCTTATGAGCCTCAGATGATATGGTTTTATGCTTGGGTCGCGTGTGGTGAGTCTGGGTTGAGAATTGCGGTATTATGGCAAGGAGAAGCATCAATTTGAAGGTAAGTTAGAAGGAACTTGGATAAATAGGAAAACTTGGTAGTAGGTCGGATCGGCATGGTAAGGGATACGATTAGTTCTTTGGGTGTTCATGAGGTAATGGGTTTTTACAAGTTTTTCTTAGCAATGCTCTTGGGTTTTGGTGACCTGTGTAGCTTGGTTGATTTAGAAGGATTCAGTCCTGACGGTTTGGTGTTGTACAAATGGGATTCGGATAGTTCCAGATGGTTATACCACGGTTAGAGATGCATATTTTCTACTGGCGTGAGGTGCAGGTGATGTATAGTGATTTTGCTTCTAAATGGGGTCAAATGGAAAGTTCTTGGCTAGTTGAGTACGTAGTTGCTTGTGGATCAGAAGGGGTTATGAAGTTCCCATATTCATCATAGGATGGCATGGTGTATGCGGTACGTTGTGTAGAATCGAGATTTGCATATGTGAGGTCACGGTTCAGTTCTGGAAGGGAGTTCAAAATTCTTAGGCAGCATCGGCAGTTTCAGATGACTAGGTAGATGATATCACTATTGGGTGGCTTGATCAGGGTATACATTTCAGAAAGGGCAATGTGTAGAGTTAAGGGTGCTTCATTGGTATTGCGACGCTCTTTTGTTGGTTCGACTGCTGATATTTAAGGTTGCTTGGTGGAACAGAAGAATTATAGGGGTATCCCTCGTGGGATGATTGAGTATTAGGGATGTGTTAGATATTCGAGCGGCAGAGTTGGGATCATATATGGTAATTTGTGCGCTTTATGGGCTTCGAGACTGAGAGTTCTCATAAACAGGTTATTTTGTGGTAGTGAACTGTGAAGATGCGGGAAAAGCTAGTCAGATGTTAGTAAATGCCATGATTCAGTCATTGTGAACCTTCGGAGAGTTATCTATCTGTTGTGAGTGACCAGAGTTGATTTAGGGTTATTGGTAGGCCAGTATGTGTGTTCTATACCGGATTGGAATTATTGACTCTGAATTGCTATTGTTGAGGGATGTAGCATTTGACTGTTATTGAGTTTATTCATGTTCTGGAGTGATCTATGAGTTAACCTTCGGTGTTGCGGGGAGTGATGATTATTGGTTATATGCACATTTGGTACGGATTTATTTGGGCTTTATAGCGGGATTTGAGTAAGGTAAGTAATTGGGCATTGCGGGATTTGTATTGGTTATGTTCTTTCTGATTCATGTGGCATAGTATCGTCCGATTCTCCCGTGGTTATGGCAATGCACTTTAAGTACTTGATGTCGAATTTCGTATGGTTATTGATTTTGAGGAAGGTGGCTTGGAGTATGTTATGTGGACCAGCGTTTGGATAGGATCACGCTTTGTAGCGGCGTTAAGTAGAGGTATGATCCTTGGTGTCGGATTCACATGTTTTGGTTTTACAATGTGTACCAGGCTCTTGGCGTGGTGTTGTGATGGTACTTGTTGAGCATGGCGGGATGGTCCTCTCGTGTGAATCTTTTATATAATTTGATTATATTGGGATGTTGTTATTGAGTGCACGAGTTGCACAGGTTATGGCTTTGAATTGTATTGATGTGTCATATCATCAGAGTGGTCGTGTTAGATGAGAAGAGGTCATTGGACCTAGAATGAATACTGTCAGAATTGACTACTGCATAGTTGGAAGGATAAATATCGAGAGTCGGCTTAGAAATCTACTATAATTCCTGTTTGGGAAGGGGGAGCATCATGTCTGACTAATCGGACGAATGGTTGCTAGTTTCTACATGTTTCTTTCATCATTGGCAGTATATGAAAGTGTTAGAGCGACGCATTTCTTGATAAGAGGTTATGTACCGGTATTGAGTTATTTTGAGAAGCTATTGTGATTAGGAGTTATCTCCACGAGTGTTTGGGTCATGCGGTATATTGTGTGATTGCATCTTGGGTTACGGATATGGCTTGATACAGCGTGTTCAGACTTATTCAGTTTACAGTTGTGGAATTTTGATCTTGTAAATTATTTCAGAAGTGGAAATTTGGTACTAAGGTTTATGGTTCATGTTGCATTTCAAAATTTCAACGGTGTGGTGCTATCAGACCTTTATGGGATAGGGTGACGTGGGATCACCCCCGGGTATGTGCATGGTGCGGCTACGCGGCAGTTTGATGATGTTGGAGAACAACTCTTGGCACGTTTGAGGACGAACATATGTTTAGGTGGGGGAGGATGTAATGACCCGGCCGGTCATTTTGAGAGTAATAGCCTCGTTTCCCCATTTCTGCTTCATTATATGTGGTTCAGCTTCATTATGTTGTGTTAGATTGGTTGGCTCCAGTTCGGAGCGATTTTTGGAGACAAATGAGACACTTAGTCTCTTAACTTGGTTCAATAGTAAAAAAGCCAACCAGAAGTTGACTTTTCGTAAACGACCTCGGAATATTGATTTTATGGTTCGGATAGCTTCGTTAGGTAATTTGGGACTTAGGAGTGTGTTCAGAATGTGGTTTTGAGTTCCGGTGTAGAATTAGGATTGAATTGGCAAAAGTCAGTTTTTGGTAATTTCCGGTCGGCAGTGGAAAATAGGTTATTGGGGTCGGAATGGAATTCTGGGAGTTGGAGCAGGTTCGTAGTGTCATTTTGGACGTGTGTATAAATTTTCAGGTTATTCGGATGTGTTTTGGTTGGTTTCGGCATCGTTGGTGATTTTCGGAAGTTTTAGGAATCTTAGGCTTGAATCATGGGTTGAATTGGAGTTTCGATGTTATTTTGGGTGTTCCAAGGGTTCGACTAAGTCCGGGTGATCATTTATGACTTGTTTGTATTTTTGGTTAGGGTCCCGAGGGGGCCGATTTGATTTCGGATAGTCATCGAGGGATTATAAGTTGGAAAATAGCAGCTGATGTTGCTGGTGCTGATGTTACCGCACCTGCGGATAGCGGACCGCAGGTGCGGGCTCGCAGAAGCGGATGACTCGTCGCAGGTGCGGAATATTATGGGTTGGAGGAGTTCCGCAGGTGCGAGGTCTTTACCGCACCTGCGAAGCCGCATATGCAGAAATTTTGAGCGCAAGTGCGGGAGGCTGGGATTCTAAGTAATTCTCTGTAGGTGCTCACCTAGGACTGCAAGTGCGGGACCGCAGGTGCGGAGAAATGACCGCAGGAGCGGTTTCACTGGGCAGGGAGTATAAATACCCAGCCTTCGTGAATTTGAGTCATTTCTTCAATATTTTCATTCGGGATTAAGCTTTGAGAGAGGGTTTTGAAGGGAGGATTCAAGGGAACTTCGTTGAGGTAAGATATCTGAACCAAAAAACTCGTTTCCATATGACTTTTGGACTTAAATAGGGTGAAATTTAGTGGAAAATTAGTGTGTAAATTGGGGAAAAGGGGAAAAAAGTTTGAGAATTTTTTTTGATGATTTGAGTGGGCATTTGAGGTCGGATTTTGATGCTCTTGGTATGCATAGACTCGTGAGGGAATAAGGATTCTAGTTTTGTGATTTGTATCGAATTCTGAAATGTGGGTCCGGGGGCTTGATTGGGGCAACTTCGGGATTTGTGCCCAATTGTGATAATTTTCGAATGGGTTTCGTCTTCCTAGCATATTTTGATGTTATTAATCTGATTTTTGATAGACTCGGAGCATTTGGGGGCCGACTCGAGGGGCAAGAGCATCGCAGAGAGTTTTTAGGCTGGTTTGAGGTAAGTAACGATTGTAAATCTAGACCTAAGGGTATGAAACCCCGGTATTTTCATATTGTTTTGATAAATGAGGTGACTCACATGCTAGGTGACGAGCGTGTGGGTGTGCACCGATAGGAGATTTGTGACTTGGTCCGTCACGTAGGGACTTCAAGTCGCATACTTGATTTGAAATTGTATGATATCCTGTACTTTTGAAGTTTACATTATATTATTGGGTTGTATGCCATGTTTGGGGCCTTGTGCCGAACGGTTTAGACCCTCAGAGGTATTTTTCCACTATTCTCACACTATTTTGATAGAAATTTATGAACTCAGGCATGTTTTATACCTGTTGATGTTATCACTGTGATCACACTGTTTTAGAATACTGAGAGGTACTTTGGGTTGAGTCCCGTGAGTTGAAATGAGTCACCCGAGTGGCTTGTGAGGATGACTGAGTGAGGCCGAGAGCCGAGTGGTGAGTATATTATATGGACCGGGCTGCATGCTGCAGCAATATATATTATATGGATCGGTTTGCACGCCGCAGCAATATATTATATGGATCGGGCTGCACGTATATATATATTGGATCAGGCTGCACGTCGCAGCAATATAGCGCTTGGGCTGTAGGAGCCCCTCCCGGAGACTGTACACCCCCAGTGAGCGCAGTCGACTATTATGGATCGGGCTGCATGCCGTAGCAGATATGATATGGATCAGACTGCACGCCGCAGCATATGTTATATGGATCGGGTTGCACGTTGCATCGGTTATATATATATATATATATATGGTATCTGTTGAGTGAGAGTGCTGAGTGTGAGCATTGATCTATGAGAGTAGAGTCTCGAGTGACTGAGAGGCTTTATTGTGAATGGCACCGTGCCCGAGCGGCAGATATTTTTCGAAACTACTGTTTTCACTCATCTTTACACTGAGCCTCAATTGAAAAATGTTGAACAAACGTTTATACGAATTATAAAAAATGGAAAACTAGAGTTTTTATAAATTATTCGGAATGTAGACTCCTGACTTGAGTATAATCACTTTTACTGTTGCTTATTATATGGTTTTTACATGATCTTTAAAAATGCTCGTCACTGCACTTAAGTCTTTAGTTATGTTTGTTACTTACTGAGTTGGCGTACTCACGTTACTCCTTGCACCTTGTGTGCAGATTCAGGTACCGGGGCAGAGTGATAGTTGAGCTACCCCATTTGGAGCATTGTTCGGAGGTTGCGAGGTAGCTGCTTGGCATCCGCAGCCTACTCTTTCTCCTTCCTACTCTGTCATTTTACTTTACTTCCTAGACTTATTGTAGTAGAGAATTTGTATTAGACTGTATCACTTCTTATATGCTCATGACGGTTGACTCCAGATGTTGGGGTTGTGTTTAGACGTTCTGGTCATTTTTATTGTTTGAAATGCTTAAATTTCGAAACTATTATGAAACATAGGATAATTTATGTATCAAATGGGAATCTTATGATATTTTCAGTAAATTTTGGCTAGCGTAGTACCCCGATAGGCGCCATCACGACCAGTTTAGATTTGGGGTCATGACAAAACCACATAGAGAAAATAGTCCACACACTAAAATATAAGTTCAAGTATAGTCTAAGGACTCAAATATTGAAAGAATTCACTCGCTCTCACAATGAAACTCGTACGCCACCCAAGTTCATACCATAGGCTTGCTTGTAGTGCAAGATTTGACTAATTTAAGGTTGGAAAGTGTAGGATCAAGTAGAATTATAGGTTGTAATGTAGGCTAAGGGATGAGTAGGACATATATATATATATATATATATATATATATATATATATATATATATAGAGAGAGAGAGAGAGAGAGAGAGAGAAAGATAGAAAATAATGACTAACCCTCCTAAGCACTTTAATATACCACACTTCACTTTTGCTATGAAACCATACACAATTAAGCCCCTTCTTCATTAAGCACATCAAAATATAGATACTCATTAGCGTGGATAAAGATATGGGTGGTATCATTCATTTTTCATTTTTTATTTCTTTTTTCTATTTTTTTCATACTCTCCTTAATTTAGTAATTTCGGCTAGTAAGGCTTTTACCCACACGTGCACCTTGTCGGACTTTCTATGGTTCCACTCAAAAGCTACCCAATCTCTTCCTTACTCTTTCAGTGACTTAAGTGCTTTCGGAGGTAAATGGTGAACAAGATATGATTTAGAACATAATAGGGGTTGGCTCGTAATGTGGGTGCCAAATAAAAAGGTCTACAGGCTCAAAAGGGCTGACTACGGATAATGTTATCACCGGTAGGCAAATAGGCTCAAGGGTCAATCAAAGAAACACCCATATCATTTCCTTTCCTCACAAGACTTAATCATTTCACTTCGACTCATACATATGTCAAGTTCTAAACTAACAAGAGATGGAACATAGTACAACCAAAAACTCACCTCACATAATGCACAATACTTACTTATGACGACTCAGACCCGACTCTCAAGTTAAAGTAACTAGCACAGTCATTATATAATACAAACACTAGGAAGTAACAAAATGGGTCAATAGACGAGCCCAAGCATCAAAATAAAGTTACATATATTCTCAAGGAATATAGTCACAAGAATCATGAAAAAGGTACTCAGCACAAATGCTTAAGTTCTAAGCCCTGATATAAAACATGTCAACAACATATACACTCAAGTTCTTCCCATTCTATTATCAGTTCAAAAAGAAAAGAACGAAAATCTTTTTTCTTGTTAAGACTTTAAGCCCTCAAGAAAACTATCTAAGAAGTCCATCGTCGGGAAAAGTCCAAAACTTTTTGAAAACTCTACATAAAAAACTACTACTTGGTTCAAAGAGTCATCCCTTGAAAAAGAACTGTGGCAATAGAAAACCAAGAGGGATTATTTCTATCTAATTATTTTCTATTTCAACACATATAAAATAGCACAACTAAAATAGCATAGGAAATCACCTAAACAGTCTATTCATCCCACACTTAAAATTGTGCATTGTCCCCAATGCACACCCATAAATACAAGAGGGTAAAAGAAACTCCCTAGTAGGCCAAAGGTCGAAGCATTAGCAGCTCATGGGGTACTAAGACTTCTCCTAGACTTGGTTCTTTATATGGGTACCCCCCCCCCCCCAC